>JAAAKG020029670.1:0-19694 GCA_010014905.2 Druon quercuslanigerum
AGAGTTTCCAAATGATCTACAATATTTTTGGTAATTTAAATATATTCCAAAGAATTTTTAATTGATTTCAGTAATTTAAAGGGATATTAGAGCATTTAGAGGAATAGAGGTTTATTTTAAAAATTCCATGGAAGCTTTAAAGGATTGCAGTACATTGAAGAGATTGCAAAGGATTTAAGAGATTTTGGGTCTTTTTTTAAATATCCTAGGAGTTTTTAAAAGCTTTGAAAATTTTCAAAGAATTTCAAAAGATTTAAAAAAATTTAAAATATTTTAAAAGGATCCAAGAAATTTTCAAAATCTTCTGAAGGTTTCAAGGCATTTCAAAAGATTAAACAAATTTTGGGACATTTAAAAAATTGTCAGGAAATTTAAATAGCTCTAACGAGTTTCATGGGACTTTGAAGGATTTAAAATATATTTTAGGTAATTTGAAAATATTAATTGGATAATGTTGGGGACAGACAAATGTTTCGCTGCCACCGCCATGCTGCTTTCCGCACAGAAGGTAAGATTTAAGGGCTGAAGTTGGTTGCACAAATTTGTAAAAATTGTGACGAAATTAATGCGCCCATATAAAGTTTATTTAGGATAATGTCGAGGCAAGAGAAACTTTTCGCTGCCACTTTCATGCTTTTTCCGGACAGGGGGTAGTTTTTAAGGGCTAAATTTGGTTGCAAAAATTTAAACAAATTAATACGAAAGTAATGCGCCGACATAAAATTAACTTTGGATAATGCTGAAAAAATTGATAATATCGATAATAATAATGACCAAAGAAACGTTTCGCTGCCTCCGCCATGGTGTTTTTCGCACAGGGGCTGGTTTTTAGGGGTTTAATTTTTTTTCACAAATTTAAAAAAATTCTGAACTAAATATTTAGTCCAAAAATAGTCAAATTTTCGTGGGTGGTGGGGCCAGCGAAATGGTCCTCAAGTGTATCATGGTAAAGTAAATGGCAGCGTGCCCAGAGGTAGACCGCGGAAAGAATGCTCTCAAGAAAAAATGTATGGACGTGAAAGAAGCTAGAAAAGTATGCCAGGACAGAAAGGTTTGTCGGCAAATAGTTAATAAAAAGAGTGTCAGTAGAGTGAATGACGCCTGAAACAAAAGACCTTGGATACTAATGGTCCCAAGTCCGAGCCGGGCTTAAGAAAAAAATATTTCTGATAGTTCTTTTCTAGGTCGGGAGAATCATTTGCCATCTGGAAGATGCATCTGTGGTTTTGCATAGTGCTATGATAGTTTTTATTGATCCTGAGGGGGCTTTTCTTTTCACCGAGGGGATGAGAATTGCACACAGTAATCTCAGCAACCACAGAGGAATCAAATACGGCTCTGGGCTAAAGGAAGGACATTCACGTGACTGTACTTGTACGGTTGTACGTTACCTTGTCCCATGGGGTATCTGGGACAAATAACATCCTGACGGTGGCAACAAACGAGAAAACGTACCGCTCCTACATCGTCCCGGTCATCCCTTAAACCATAGCTGCTCGTATAGATATCAAGTGATAGCCCCGGTTGCAACAGTCCTGCGAGCATTCCTTTTCCTTTCATATCATACTTGCTTCTCTTCTCTACTTTCCAAAATTAAAAATGAACAATTCCATTAACTTAATGAAATCTATATTATCGTCAGAGATAATTTTTAAAAAATGGAAAAGACTTTACGTCATTTCAGACTAGAATAAAGCTACTCTAGTCGCTAACTGGAAATCAAACTACAGAGCTTCAGCTTGCGGGTCATGTGTCTTCTCATGAAGCTATTAGAGTGATCGAAAAAAAATCTTTTTTCAAAAATATATGCTATCTCAAGCCGGGAGTTACATTTTATGATGCGAGTCATTTAATGGAATCTGTATTATCATCAGAGATACTCTACAAATCAAAGAAACTATTTAGGTCTGTAATGACTTATTTCGACCTCTCCAATAGCTTAATGGAAAAGCTCCTGACTGGTAATCGGAAGTTTTGTGGCTCGCTTCCCGGTGGAGCGACGAAAGTAGAACTTTTTTGGGAAAAAATGTAACTTTAAAATTCCACTAAAGTCTTCGGAACTTTAACTAAATCTCCTAAGATCTCTATCTCTATATTAAAGAAGGTGTTTACGTTTACGTCGTGGATTTAGAAAGTCAGAAATTTGTTTAGGCTTAGCCTTGGCCCAACCGTAGTCTAACCAGGGACAAGGGGTGTAAATTCCGCTATTTCTGCGGCTTTAGAATTTTGAAAATGGTTTTGGAAAATCATAGACACATGGACAGGACTTTTTAGGGGCTGCCGAAGTTTCGTATGGATGGGTCTCATAAGAAATGGCTAAATAAGCTAAAAAAAGGCTGATACGGTTGTTGTAATGTTAACTAAGAGTCGAAAATTAAGTTAGATTAATAAAAAAATTCGAGAATTAGATTTTTTTGACTACTTATTAATGTTTTCTCAAATAGCCCATTGAAATTTTTTTTTCAGCGGACCAATTTCTTTAGTATCGCTTCCTTTCCTCGATCTTTCCTTCGCTTTTTCCAATAAATAACTTTTAAATCCCTTTCCCTCTTTATCTTTCCTTCGCTTCTTCCGCTTCAATCCCTATCGACTCTCTCTCCCCCCTCTCTCTATCATACTCCTTCTGCCCCCCCCACTCTCCCCGCTCACTCACTTTCTGTCCATCCTTCGCTCTCACACTTATACTGAGACTCTGACAGTATTAGTATTATATAGTGTAATATTTAAAATATTTTTAATGCTGAAAGAGTTCTAAGACGAACCACTTTAATTTGAATTATTTGTAGGTATCACTTCTGCCAGGCTCCTAACGCCGGCTGGCGTGTTTTGTGTTGAAATTAACATTATTTTCTATTTTTGGTTTTACAGCGTAAATACTTCAAGCAACCTATTTATTTTTTTGCCAAAATTCTGACATTGGGACGTTAGAAATTTTCGTAATGATTCAGGGAATGGTGGAACAACGAATTTTCCTTAATTATTTCGTTTTTCTTTTTAGAGGGTGATCCTGATACCATATATAGACTTTGCAGAAAGGCAGGAAATTTTTAGCATCTCACGTCTAACAGGAGATATTTTCGAATTAAATTTCAAATTCAGTGAAAATGTGAATTTCACTAGGGGTGGCCTATAAATTAGTAGAGCTTTTGCCTCAATTACTTTATCCCTTTGTAAAGGGTTTCTGTGTATTCTAAATAGTCTAATTTCCCCTCTCCTTACCTCCCCAGATATTTTTCTCACTTTCCTTACTTCCCCTTCACCCCTATTTTTTTACTTCTTCTAATATCCCTCTCCTCATTTCCCCTATTTCCGTTCTCATCATTTCCCGTCTCTTCTTCTACTTCACCTTCCTCATTTTCTCTTACTTTCTCTATTTTTTCTCCTAATATCCAATCACTACCCTTCCTCTCACTTTCTTCCTTTCCCTGATTTTCCTTACTCTCCCTTCCGTCATTCCCCTTCACTTCCCCTTCATTTATTTCCACTTACTTCTCCGTAACCCTCCTCGACTATCCCTACACATACTTAATTCCCCTTTCCTTAGTTTTCCACACATCCCCTACTACCCTCCCTTTATTTCTTATCACTTCTTCCTTAACTATCCCTTCCCTCATTTCCCCTCACTGCTTCTACTCCCCTACGCCACCTACCACCATTTCCTCTCACTTTTCCTACTTTTCCTCCCCTTATTTTTCCTCACTTCTACTCTCATATTTCTCAAAAATAGCTGTAGAATTTTTCTTTTTCTTTGTCGCCTTCGTAAGAAAGACAAAAACAAATATTTCCAATAACTTTGGGTTGAGCCTAGGTGATGTAAAACTTATCTGGCTTTATTCAAAAAGTGTGCCTGTCTGTCTGTTTGTCTGTCCTTCTATTTTTTTGGGTGAGGAATTAGAGAATTAGAAAGGCATTTTTGGTGTGGGAAGAAACGAGGTGGGAAGGAGTAGTCGGGAAGTTGGAGTGAGTAGAGAAGGTGTAATTGGAAAAGGAATGTGAGTATAGGAGGGAGGAAAGGTAAACTGGGGAAAGGGATGCTAATTAGTGGAAATCTGAGTAGGGGAGTTATACGGGGAAGGGTGAGTAGAAGAAATAAGGGAAAGTGGAGGTAGAAAAATATATACGTAAGTGTATAATTTTATATATTGACCTATAGAATCTTGTAATAAAGGTAACAGAACTTAAGTGTAAAAAGTAAACTTTTTAAGCCACAAGTTTTATCACTCAATTATAAAAATAAAGCCAAATTATAATTAAAATTATAAAATAAAGTAAAACAATTAGAAACACTGCAAGGAAGCACTGCAAGAGTAGACTACTATTAAGAGTGGGCCATTTCAATTGGTTAAAATATGCAAAGACATTTGATTTTCAAACTTTAACAACATTTTTGTAAAAAATATAGGATACCACTAAAAGATGTTTATTCCAGATATAAACATGACTAAATTGAAGTTAATAAAAAGAGGTGTGCTTTCGTCTCTAATTTTTTTTACCAGAAGCAAATAACCTATTTAGTTATTGATAAAAGAAACGTTTAGAAGAAACGTTCGTCGAGATCGTTTCTTGGAAACATTAAAAGCAACTAAATAATTAGACAATTTTTAGACAGATATTTTAATAAATATTTTAGTCTTCGCAGAGCGTAAATTATCATTCTCATTAAATTAACCATTAATTATACAAAACTTTCGCAAATTTTATGTGAACTGCTTTAGCATAGTTTCCCCTAAATAACCAAAATCATATTAGTCTCGGTGAAGGCGCACTAAACCCGGTTAGCAGGAACATCAAGCTAGGAAGTGTGGTGGCAAGGAGACTTGCAATAGAAGCCGCTAAGCGTTGCGACGCTGCCGACACTCTCAAGGGGTTGGCGTGGAGTGACTTCTTCCACGGATCCGGATAGCAAGTTTTGTAACAAGAACAACAACAGGAACAACAGCTCGGCGAACTGCGACTGCACGCGTCGACGATAATTACAACAATAACCGTAAGGTTCAGGGTGGAGGTAGCCTAGTAGGGAGAAACGGCGTCAGGGCTGGGGAGGGGGCGGAGGAGGAAGTGGGTGGCCGGTTTAATTAGAATCGTGTCTGTCGCCGACTTAACCCGCGGGAACGGGTCGAGCAAGCTTTAATAGCTGAGCAGAACAACTAAAGAACTGCAAAGTGCTCGTAATATATAAGAGAGTATCTCCCCTCCTCCCCACACCCTATCCTATTCTCTGCCTCAATTACAACTCTTTGTTAGGAGATTAAGTTTAACCTCTCAGGCAAAAAGGTTTACATTTCTGTTCGAACTCTAAGAGAATACCGTTTTTGTTTCGTATCACCCTCCTCCCACTCCACTCTACTCTGCCCCCTCCCAGATCAATACACACTTTTCCCAAAAATATTAGGCCATTTCCCACCTTTCAGCGTAACCTACTCACACTCTCACACCAATACGCAAGTTTTTTAGAGGGGTAGTAGGAGAGGCAAGGGAGGGGTAGGGATTTAGGAGATTAACTTTAACCTTTTAGGCAAAAAGGTTTACATGTCTCTCCAAGGAAATACCGTTTTTGTTTTGCATCACCCTCCTCCCCCTCCACTCTACGCTGCCCCCTCCCAGATCAATACACCCTTTTTATAAAAATATCAGGCCCAAATATTTTAAATACCTTTTCGAGTTTTCCCACCTTTCTACGTAACCTACTAACACGCCCACACCAATACGTGTAGCTTTTCGAGGGGTAGTAGGAGGGGCAAGGGAGGGGTAGGGATATAGAGTGAAGATATTTAGAGGGAGGGAGTGGAAAAAAAGAGGAAGTAAGGAGGATAGTAGGCGAAGTGAAGGGAGGGGATTTATGGGAGGGGGCGAAAGTATGCGAATTGAGTGTAGTATTGTTGAAAAAGGATTTGAGAAGGATCATGAGCGTTACGTATTGTTTGAACGACCCCTTTTCCTAAAAATCCTAATATCTCGACTTCTTATACATTTTGTCTTTTTCTCCCTTATCCCCTCTACGTATACAATGACATGTGCGCCGTTTTTAATTTTTTTGTTGTGTAACAGATTTTTTATTCGCAGGAACAGGGCGCATGAGTATTTGTAAAATTTTCTTTTTCTTCTTTTTCTTTTACCTAGTTTTTACATTTCTGAATTATGATTTTGATTAATTTTAATTTTTACGAATTATCATTTGGCTGATCTTTTATTTATTTTTATCTTATAAATCTTTGTGATATTATCGAAATTTTTTGTTCTCTTTTGAAATCTTTTGAAATCTGAAGAATTTGATTGTGAATTCTTTCAAACTTTTCGAAATTTTTGAAATGTGTGAAATCTTTTTGAAATATTTTTTATATCTGTGAATTATTTTGAAATTATTTAAGAACGTTGCAAAATATTTAAAACATTCAGAAACAGTTATAATCTTTTGAGATTATCTACAGTTTTTCAAATATTTGTTCAATATTGAAAATCTTTGAAAATTTTTTGAAATCCCTGAAATCTTCATGAAGTCTTTGAAATCTCAGTAAATTCTTTTAAATCTTTTTCAATTCTTTTAAATCTTTTACACATATTTTTAAATATTTTAAATCGGTCTAAGATCATAAACAATTTTTGGAGAATTTTTTAAATATTTAAAATATCTTTTGTATTATTTGAAATCCTTGTGATACCTTTTACAATTTTTGAACTCTTGTTGAATTCTTTTAAATCTTTGAGAAATATTTTTAAATTTCTGCAATTTGTGTGAATTTTTTCAAAAGTTTAAAAAATCTATAGAAATGCCTTAAGATTTTTAGAATCTTTCCGAAATGTTTAAATCTTTGTGATATCTTTAAAAAAAATTTTAAATTTTTTGAATTATTTTAAATCCTTGAGAAAAATTTTAAAAACTTTTAAATCTTTCTAAAATATTTTTAATAGTTGTGAATTTTTTTAGAAATTATTTGAAAACGTTTGTAAAATATTTAAAACATTTTGAAACTGTTTAACATCTTTTGAGATGATTTAAATTTTTTCAAATATTTGATCAATCTTTTGAAATGTTTTGGAATCTTTGAAACCTTTTGGAAATCTTCAAGAATATTCGAAGAATTCTTTAAATATTTAAAATTTTTATAAATTTTTAAAAGATCTTTTGAATTCCTTCAAATTTCTCCAGAATATTTTCTAATTTTTTGTAATATTCGAAGCCTTACCGAATTATTCGAAATGTTTGTGATATATTTTGTATTCTTTGAAATCCTTATGAGACCTTTTTAAATTCTTTGAAATCTTTTACTTATTTTTTCAAATCTTTTAAATCTGTCTAAAATCATAAACAATATTTGGAGAATTTTTTTAATATTTAAAATATCTTTTGTATTCTTTGAAATTCTTGTGATACCATTTACAATTTTTGAACTCTTCTTGAATTCTTTAAAATCTTTGAGAGATATTTTTAAATTTCCGAAATGTGTGCGAATTTTGCCAAAAGTTTTAAAAATCTATAGAAATGGCTTAAGATTTTTAAAAATCTTTTCGAAATATTTAAATCTTTGTGATACATTTGGATTTTTTTGTAAATTTCGTGAATTCTTTCGAATCCTTGAGAAAAATTTCAAAAACTTTTAAATCATTCGGAAATATTTTTGAATGTTGTGAATTCTTTTAAATCGATCTGAAAACGTTGTTATATATTTAAAACATTTCGAAACTGATTAAAATCTTTTGAGATGATTTAAATTTTTTCAAATATTTGATGAATCTTTTTAAATGTTTTAGAATCTTTGAAACCTTTTTGGTTATCTTAAAAAATATTTGTAGAATTCTTTAAATCTTTCAACCTTTTATAAATTATCAAACATCTTTTGAATTCCTTCAAATTTTTGACAAATATATTTTCTAATGTTTTGTAATCTTTAAAACCTTTCTGAAATATTTGAAATCTTTTTGATATCTTTTGTATTCTTTAAAATCCTTGTGATACCTTTTAAAATTTTTGAACTCTTGTTGAATTATTCAAAATCTTTGAGAAATATTTTTAAATTTCCAAAATTCGTGTGAATTTTTTCAAAATTTTAAAAAATCTATAGAAATCCTTGAAAATAATTTCAAAAACTTTTAAATCTTTCTGAAATATTTTTAATAGTTGTAAATTCTTGTAAATAGATTTGAAAACGTTGTTAAATATTTTAAACTTTTCGAAACTGTTTAAAATATTTTGAGATGATTTAAATTTTTTCAAATATTTGATCAATCATTTGGAATGTTTTAAAATCTTTAAAACATTTTAAAAATCTTCAAAAATATTTGGAGAATTCTTTAAATATTTAAAATTTTTATAAATTTTTAAGCATCTTTTGAATTTCTTCAAATTTTTGAAAAATATTTTCTAATATTTTATAATCTTTGAAACCATTCTGAAATATTTGAAATCTTTTTGATACCTTTTGTATTCTTTTAAATCCTTGAGATACCTTTTAAAATTTTTGATCTCATGAGAAATTCTTTAAAATCTTAGAGAAATATTTTTAAATTTCCAAAATTTTTGTGAATTTTTTCAAAAGTTTAAAAAATCTATAGAATTGCCTTAAGATTTTTAGAATCTTTCTGAAATTTTCAAATCTTTGTGATATCTTTAAATTTTTACAAAATTTTGTGAATTCTTTCAAATCCTTGAGAAAAATATAAAAAACTTTTAATTCTTTCTAAAATATTTTCAATAGTTGTGAATTCTTTTGAAATTATTTTAAAAACGTGGTAGAATATTTAAAACATTTCAAAACTGTTTAAAATCTTTTAAGATGATTAAGATTTTCTCAAATAATTGATAAATCTTTTTAAATGTTTTGGAATCTTCGAAACCTTTCGAAATCTTAAAAAATATTTGTAAAATTCTTTAAATCTTTAAAAAATCTTTATAATTTTTCTGCAATGTTTGTTCATTCTTTCGAAATCTTTTGAAATTTTTGTAACATATTTGAAGCTGTTGTAAAATATTCTCAAAATTTGTTGAGAGTATTTGATACTTTCGTAGTGTTTATGAGTTCTTTAAAATCTTTTGAATTATTTTATATCTTAAAAGAATATTTAGAAATACTTTAAAAACTTTGAAATCTTTCGCAAATATTTTTATTTTTAATGATATCCTTTGTAAAATTTTAAATATATGAAAATTATTGAAGTGGGAATTTTAAAAAAAATTTAAAACATCTATAAAAATGTTTTATATTTTTTAAAATTATTTAGAAATATTTTAATCTTTGTGATATTTTTTCAAGATTTTTAAAATTTGGTTCATTTATTCAAACTCTTTCAGAAAAATTTCAAAATCTTTTAAATCTTTCTAAATGATTTGAAATATTTGCGAGTTTTTTCAAAATAGTTTAAACCAACGAAATCTTACTGAAGTATTTCAAATATTCGAAATCCATGTCCATATTTTTTAAATCTTTCGAGAATTTTAGACACATTTAAAATTTTTATAAATTCTTTAAAATCTTTTGAATTTTTTGAAATTTTCACAATAATAATAAACCCTTTAAAATCTTACAAAATTTTTGAAATCATTTCATATTTTTTAAAACTGTGTAAAATTTTTGCAAAATATTTAAAAGCATTGCAAAAATGTTTGAAGGTTTCTGAAATCTTAAAAATGTTTCTCAAATCTTCGCGGAATCTGAAAATATATTCGAAATTTATGTTGTATTTTTTAAAATCGCAAAAATTTGTGTGAATTCTTTAAAATACTTAAAAAATCGTTTTAAATCTTTTTAAATATTCAAATCGTTTTTGAAATATTTATATTCATCGTGAAGTATTTCGAAATTTGTTGAAATCTTTGCAATCTTTGTTATTTTATGACGGGTGTAATTTACATAAAACTAAATTTTTGTAAAATAGCAATACGCTGGAATGGGGCATATGACCTAAGGAGATTTGAAAAACAAAATATTATTTTAAATCTTTATTCGCAAAATTAGAATTGATTGTAAACGATAATTCAGAAAAATAAAAATAATGCGAAATAGAAACTTAGAATTAAAAAAAAATACAGTTTATACAAACGGTAATTTTGAAAAATAAATGTAGGTCAAATGGTAATTCAGCCGGATAGAAATTTTAATTTTAAATAGGAATTAATAGCAAAAATAACATAGTGAAAAATCTTGCAAAAGTTTGGAAAAATACTTTAGGGCGTATTAAGGTCATACCAAACTTCTGTTTTGATTTTCAGAATAATTTATTAGAAAATAAATTTCTTCTGGAAATCGTACTAGTTTATTTATGGTATTCTTGCAGTTAATAATTATTGCATTTTTAAATTTTTTATACTTATTCATGTTCTGAAAATCCCACATAGAAATAAAAAAACCCGGTATCTGTTCTAAAAGTTGCAATTAAAAATTGAAAGTATGAAAAAAAGTTTAAAAACCTTACGTCTTCCCAGGCCGGGAAGGGTTAAAATTAAAAATTGCAACAAATTCTATAATATTAAATAAACGCTTTTTTTAAAGGACCAAGCTTAATTTCGCTAATCAGCGATAAAACTTTCTCCCGAATCCACAGAAATTTCTCATTGGCCAGAGCATTAAAACGCACAAAATGTGAAAAAGGGTAGTGAGGGGGGGGGGGGGGGAGATAGCTCAGCGCCGTAGACTGGCCAGGCCACGAAATTAATTGCGAGGCAGTTCAACCTCGTTCCCTACCCAGCAGTTTAAATCCGCTAACGGGAATTGCCGCAGAATCGCTAAAAAGTTTATCGCCTAACGCCAAAATGCATTAATACCTCATGTCGAAATCACTCTCGAGTTCGGAGACAGTCGACCAACTACAAAAAGCTTTTTGGACTCATAAAACTTGGCTCTTTTCACAGAAACTCAATTAAAAATATTTGCTTTGAAAATAGAACTTTCTGATATCGTCTAAAATATAGTCTCCCTATCTCGCTGAATATCTGCTTTTTAAATTTACTTTACTGGACCAGTGATTTTCATACTTTAACTGGGCGAAGTAATAAGTGACCTAACTAAAGCAGCGTTACTGAACGTACCAGTAAACCAGATAATAGATTGAACTAGTCATGAATGACATTAGTAACATGCTGATGGAAGAAAACTTTTACGATTAGATTAGTACTGGTAATAAGTAACTATTGAAACATACTGATTAAACCAGTGAACTCAACAGCTTAAATCAGAGAATCTCACTGCTTAAAGCTGTGAACTTTATTGCTTACATCAATGAACTTGACTGCTTAAACCAGTAAATGTCACTGTTCAACCAGCGACACGTACTGCTTTAATTAGTGAACCTCGCGGCTAAAACCAGTGAACCTTACTGATTATACCAGTGAAGCTCAATGCTTAAACCAGCCAATTTTACTACTGAAACCAGTGATTGTGACAGCTGAGGCCAGTCAACCTTATTGCTTAAACTGGGGAATTTCACTGCTCAAACCAGTGAATGTAACTGCTTGAACTAGTGAACCTCCCTGCTTGAGCCAGGGAACCTCAATTCCTAAACCACTAAACTTTACTGCTTTCACCAGAGAACCTCACTTCTTGAACCAATGAATCTCACTGATTAAGCCAGTGAATCTCACCTCTTAAAATTATGAACCTTACTGATAAAACCAGTGACGAAATTCCACTGAGTACACCAGTCAAATCTCACTGATTGCCAGTGACACACTTCGGGCTGCTTTAACAAGTGATATATCACTGGAAATCAGTGAGATTTTACTGGTTCATATAAGGAGAGTAAACTGCTGTTAAAAATTGTAGGTACGATCAGCCGGATTACTTTTAAAAATTAAGGTTGACTTTGAAGCGTGATTACCAGGATGCTTGAACCAGGGAACCTTAATACTTAAACCAGTAAACTTTACTGCTTTAACCAGTGAAACTCACTTCTTGAACCAGTGAACCTCACTGATTAAACCAGTTAATGTCGCTGGATAAACCAGTGAACCATACAGTCCAAAAAAGTGAAACTAACTGATTAGACCTCTAAACCTCGCTGTTTAAAGCAGTGAACCTTACCTCTTAAAATAATGAACCTTACTGATTTAACCAGTGACGAAATTCAACTGAGTAAACCAGTGAAATCTGGCTAATTTCCGGTGAAATCCATGGGAATTTTCTTTCTCGAATTTTTGTCCTTATTACCCAGAAACTTGTTCTAATCCGCAAAAACAAATTTTTTTAATATTTAGAGGTGGGGCAAGGCCTATTAAGTTTAACACGTATTTCTTTTAAGACAGAAAAGACGATTTTATAATTTTTTTCAGAATTGTCAATATTGGGTAAACAGAAATAAAACCGATTCGCATTTTATTCATAAAAATCATATTTTTGTCTAAGTTTCAATCGAAGTAAGGTAAAAATTAATTAATTTTAACAAACATAATTGTTTAAAAGATCTTTTGAATTCCTTTAAATTTCTGCAGAATATTTTCTAATTTTTTTAAATATTTGAAGCCTTACCGAAATATTCGAAATATTTGTGATATACTTTGTATTCTTTGAAATCCTTATGAGACCTTTTAGAATTTTTGAACTCTTGTTGAATTCTTTAAAATCTTTGAGAAATATTTTTAAATTTCCGAAATTTGTGTGCATTTTTTCAAAAGTTTTAAAAATCTATAGAAATAACTTAAGATTTTTAAATACTTTTCGAAATATTTAAATCTTTGTGATACATTTTGAATTTTTTTTTAAATTTTGTGAATTCTTTCGAATTCTTGAGAAAAGTTTTAAAAACTTTTAAATCACTCCGAAATATTTTTTATAATTGTAAATTCTTTTAAAACGATATAAAAAAGTTGTTAAATATTTAAAACATTTCAAAACTGTTTAAAATTATTTGAGATAATTTAAATTTTTTCAAATATTTGATAAATCTTTTAAAATGTTTTGGAATCTTTGAAAACCTTCGAAAATCTTAAAAAATATTTGTACATTTTTTTTAAATCTTTAAACTTTTTATAAATTTTTAAACATCTTTTGATTTCTTTCAAATTAAAAAAATATATTTTCTAATGTTTTGTAGTCTTTAAAGCCTATCTGAAATATTTGAAATCTTTTTGATATCTTTTGTATTCTTTAAAATCCTTGTGAAACGTTTTACAATTTTTGAACTCTTGTTGAATCCTTCAAAATCTTTGAAAAATATGTTTAAATTTCCGAAATTTGTGTGAATTTTTTTAAGAGTTTAAAAAATTTAAAGAAATGACTTGATCTTTGTGATATCCTTTAAATTTTTTAAAAATTTTGTGAATTCTTTCAAATTCTTGAAAAAAGTTTCAAATCTTTTTTTCAAAGTTTTTTTAAATCTTTCTAAAATATTTTTAATAGTTGTAAATTCTTTTAAAATTATTTGAAAAAGTGGTAAAATATTTAAAACATTTCGATACTGTTATAAATTTTTTGAGATGATTTAAATTTTTACTGGTTTCTTTTAGGAAAGTAAACTACTTTTTGTAAAATTAATTGTTTACACAAATAATTATTTTTTATAACTATCTTCATCTACATTTAGGGTAAGGATTCTCGGCCAACAAAAAACTTATAGATAAAAGTTGTTCACCCTAAAAAGATCAGAAAATTTTTTATGATTCTTTTTTTATAGGACCCATAGTTTTTGTTTTGTTTGTAAAAATAACAAAAATTCAATAAAATTTTTGGAAAACGGCACATTACACGAAAAAAATGAATGAGCAAAAATTATTTATCAACAAACGATCTAAAAATGTTTTCTTTGTCACTTTTTGATAGGACAAGTAGTAATTGTATTAAAAGTAAAAAATAACTTTAAAAATAATATAAATTTTTAGAAAAATGACGCAAGTAAAATAAAATGTTTAGTAATAAAAGTGTTCTTTTTAATGATATCTAAAAATTTGCTTCCAAGCCTTTTATTTAGAATGCCCACATTTTTTAAATTATGAAAAAATATCGTTAAAATACGACTGTTTTAATATAAGTAAACAATTAAAAATATTAATATTATACACTTATTAAAAAGAGAAATTATTCCAGGTAGCTGTCAATGAAGATTAATGTCAAATAAGGTACTTTAGTTTAATTTCAGCAAGTACATAATAGACTTGATTCTGTTTAGAGAAATTAGGATAAATTATAATTTACATCATAAAGCATAAAATTTTATACTTTGTCTTGAATTTTTTATTCATAATTTTTTTATCCCTGCTCATCTAGTACATTTTTAAACTTTTATTATCATATTAAACTTGTTATCAACAGATGAAAACAGTTGTAAATATGATATTCACGGGAAAATATCTATTTTTCTTCTTAAGTAGTAAAGTCTGAATTCAGTAGAGCGAGTCAATATTTAGTCAGATCTATGCTTCATACTCTTTTATTTACTCAGTATTCTCAAGAAGTATTATTTTGAAATAGACTGGAACGAAAACAGCTCATTTCATATTTTAGGATATATTTTATTTTTAAAGTTTATTTTATTATTAAAATATATTTAATGTATATATAATTAATTTTCTCTTTCTAAATATTATTCCTTTTAGATATGCTAATGACCAGCTGTTTTCGATCTTAAAATTATCTTTTTTATACTACTAAATACATTATATCTTAATTTCCATTATATTGTTTTTACGTAATATATATCATAATCCATGGTATTCTTTTAAATACTTTAAAACCCCATAAAATCGTTTGAAAATTTGATAAATCTCTTGAAATCCCTTACAAAAATTGACAATTAAGTACAACTTTTCTAAAACTGTAATTTTTCGTTAAGAATGTTTGTCTAATTTGACATTAATATTTTTTATACTTTGTTGAAATAAGTTACAAGGTATAGTAATAGAATATTATAGAATAGTAAATGTTTTTAATTTGGATGTTTGATGTCATAAAAACAATATTAATTTTGCGTAAATTATTATAGACAATCACCAATATTTACAAAAAAATATAAGATTTGACGAAAGTCGAAATATTGGGAAATTTTATAAGTATCTACAAAGAACTACAATAAAAAAACTACACTTTTACCGAAAAATTTTACCATTATAATAAATTGCATGGTTTTGTGATTGGATTATTGAAAATTGAACAATAATGGATTTTACATGACGATTGTTAATCTGTTTCGAATTGAATAAGTTACAGATTTCAACATTAAACATTAAACATTTAAATATTTTTTTGAATATTTAGCAATATTTTAATTTTTATTAAAAACGTGCAATCATTAATGAGATAATAAAAACTAAACAATTAATCAATTAAAACTTTCAACTTTATCATTTTTATTGTTTTAGTTAGAAATATTTTAATATTTTAGTAAAATTATTTGAATTGGATGCATAAATAACAATTAAACAATTATTATTTGAAAATGTTTGAGTTAGTTTTTGAGATATTTACAAGTTTTGCGAAAATCCATAATGAATAAAAAACTTAAAAGGGTTTGATAAATAGATAATTAAATTTATCTTTTGAAGATTCCGACCAAAAAATTTTAAGATTTTGAAGGATCTGTAAAAGTTTAAAGAAAATAAATAAAATTCTTAAGTTTGCTGGAAAAGTTTTAAATTATTTTTTATTTTGGAAAGGTAATTTCACGACAATATTTAAAAACACTTTTTAAAATTGTGTTTTATTAATTAAATAACATAGAAGAAATTATTTATTTGAATAATATTCGATTAAGATTAAAATATATTTAGAAGTTTTGAAAATATTTACAAATAATTTAAAACGACAAAAGATTTCATAACATTGCTAACGCAATGTAGATTTTTGAAGATGTCGATAAGAAAATGTATAAACTATTCACGCCTTTGGAAGGTCTTAAAATAATTAAAATTTGTTATCTACACTTCTGGAAAAACTTACAACAATTTTTGTTTGGGAAATTAATTTTAAAAGAATATTTACTAAGATTTTAAAAAACTTTTCCAAGAAGAATTTGGATAATTTTAAGGCATTTTTTTTACTTTTGTAGGGCAATCAAAAATTTTTTAGGATAAATTGGAATAAAAAGATAATAAAATTATTAATAATTATTTCCTGAAATATTTTTTTAATTATTGCTTTAAAAAAATTTTAAATTGAATGATTAAAAATATTTCAAAACCAATTTTATTTTATATATTAATTTTTCTAACTCAAAATTTCTTAAAATTATATCATTTTGAAATGTTTACATTTTTCACTTCTTTAAATAATCTTGAAAGTCTTCTGGAATTCCTTAGAATTATTTTTAATATCCGAAAATCTTATAAATCCTATGAAATCCTTTAAAATCTTGCAAAATTCAAGGAAATTCTTTAAACCCAAAAATTAAAAAAATGTTTGAAAATATATTTAAACCGTTTAAAATCCCACGAAATTGGTTCATTTTTGTAAAATTGTTTGCAATTTATAGAAAAATTATGAAACGTTTAGAGTTTTCATATTTCTACTGAATTGAAAAATGTATAAAAAAATGTATAAATTTCAAAATGATATAATTTTAAGAAAGTTTTAGTTCGAAAAATGAATTCATGAAACAAAATTGGTTTTAAAATATTTTTAAATATTCACTTAAAAAATTTGTTAGGAACCTGATAACAATTTTATTATCTTTTAACTCCAATTCTTTCTAAAATTTTCTGATTATCCTACAAAAGTAAAAAAATGACCTTCAAATTATGCAGATTCTTTTTTGAAAAGTTTTTTTAAAGAGATAAAACTAATTCCAAATGTACAGTTTTTAATGCTTTTTTATAAGTAATAAATTTTTACGGAATTAAATTTAAATAGAATTAGTTTTAAGGGTTTTCGATTTTCAAATTTCACAATTCAAAAATAAGAAGTTGGTATTTTTCGTGCGGATACAATGATTTACAATGATTCTTGACTCCTTTACCATTACTCAAAAAAATTAGAAGTTGAACTTATAAAAATTAAAATTAAAAAAATATAAAATCATGAAAATCTTATATTAATATTCCTTTAACTTAATGAAATTCCTTTTTATGCCCCCTGAAATATTATAAAATTCGTAGGAATCCTTAAAAGTACCCTAAGTATGAAAAATTCTTTGAAATCTTTTAAAATACTTTGAAATTTTTTTATGCCTTCGAAACTTTCTGGGGATCTTTCAAAATACCATAAAATTTTTAAAATCCATCCAAGTCCCTTAAAATCCCTTTAAATTCTTTAAATTTATTTTAAAATTTTGATACTGAAAAACTAATTGAAATATGCAACTTATTAAAAGCCTTTAAAATGCTTTAGAATTACTAAAATTGTTAGAAATCTGACAAAATCCTTTGAAAAATATTTCACATATTTAAATCATTTTGGAAATCTTCTGAAATTTCATGGAATCATTTTTAATTTCCTAAAATATTTTAAATCGTATAAAATCCTTTAAAATCTTGCAAAATTCAAGAAAATTCTTTAAACCCGCATGTTAACTAAAATATTTAAAAATATATTTAAACTGTTTAAAATCCTACGAAATTCCTTCATTTTTGTAAGATTTTTTGCAATTTACAGAAAATTTATACGATGTTTAGAATTTTCATTTTTTATTGAAATTTGTTAAAAGTCAAATTAGAGAATACCATAATAATTTTTGAAATTTTAACATTCTCTAAAGTCTCGAAAAATTGAAGAATGTATCAAAAAATTTAAAACTTTCAAAATTATATCATTATAAGAAATTTTAAGTTAAAAAAATTAATTTATAAAACTAAATTAGTTCGAAATATTATAAAACATTCTATTTAAAATTTGGTTTAAAAAATTCATTTGAAAATTTTTCAGAAACCTAATAATAATTTTATTTTATTTTATTTTAACTCTAATTTTTCCTAAAATTTGTTGATAGTCCTGCAATAGTAAAAAAGTACCATAAAATTATCCAAATTCTTCTTGGAAAAAATGTTGAAATTCAATTAAATATTGTTTTAAAATTATTTTTCCAAACAAAAATTGTTGTTAGTTTTTCTAAAAATGTTGATAACAAAATTTAGTTAATAAAAACCTTCCAAATGCTTGCATAGCTATGAAGTCTTTTGACGTTTCAAATTATTTGTAAATATTTTCAAAACTTCTAAATAAATTTTAAACTAAATCGATTATTTTTCAAATTAATAATTTTTCCTATATCATTTTTTAAACAAAACACAATTTCTGAAAAACTTTTTCAATATTCTCTTGCAATTACCTTCTAAAAATAAAAATTTTCAGCAAACTTAAAATTTTTTTTATTTTCTTAAAACTTTTACATACCCTAGAAAATGTTCAAATTTTTATGTCAAGATCTTCAAAAAATTAACCTTATTTTCTATTTATCAAACTCTTTTAGGTTTTGTATTAATTATGGATTTTCGCAAAACTTGTAAATGTCTCAAAAGCTAACTCAAACTTTTTCAAATTAATAATTGTTTGATTGTTATTTATGCATCAAATTAAAATAATTTTACTGAAATATTAAAATATTTTTAACTAAAACAATTAAAATGGTAAAGTTGAAAGTTTTAATTGGTTAATTTTATAGTTCTTTAGATATGATTTATAGATGCTCGCTTTTAATAAAAATAAAAATATTGGTAAATATGTCAAAAAATATTTGCATATGATTTAGAATTAAATAAGAGCGTTTAATTATAAATATATATATTAATTTTAAAATTATTTTAGAATTAAGAATAGTTTATAAGTTTTTAATTATCGATAAAATCGCTAAATTTTTTAATTCGAAAAAGATTCAGAATCGTCATGTGAAATCATTCATTTCAAAAAAATTAAAATCAGATAATAATTGTCTTCTGAAAATCAATTTGTCTACGGAATTTTTTTTTGTACCACTGTGCGACTGCCAAAACGATTCGAAGATTCGGAACTAAGAAGTCTCTCAGATTTCTCATCAAGTTTTTCTCTCCTCACTTCCAATCTCTTCTCGGGATATTTTTTTATAAAAGCGCGCTCCGGTAAATAAACATTTGTTCTATTTTACCTAGGATCGAATTTCGATCATACTATCCGTTCGCCCCAAGAGTGAAATTTTCCTTTCTGTCTTCCTCAGTTGGAATAATACTCAATCTCTTTCATCTGTATTCTCTTTGGCAGAGTTCAACATGTAATGTCTCTATAATATAAATTTTATGAGCATTGTTCAACTTAAATATTCTTCCGAAAGGTAATTTTGTATTTGGAATTTTAGATCGAAGAAATTTGTATTTGAAAAATTTTAGCTTTTAAATTAATGATTCTCAAAATTCAACAATTTGGGATGTTTAAGATTTAATACTTCCTAATTGTACTATTTGGAATCACAATATTCGAAAGGAGACAATTTAAAATTCTACCTTGCACCTTATAACCATTTAAAATTTTAAACATATTTATTTTAAACTGCTCGAATTTTAGAGGATACAGATAGACGAAGTATGGTGGGATTGGGAAGAAGAAAGGAAAGAGTTAGTAAGAAATGAGTAATAGGGAAAACTAGGAGAGGAAGGAACGGGAGGTAGGAAAATAAGCAATAGTAAGAGGCACAAAGAGACAAAAAACGAATGTAGTTAAGAATGGAGGATATGTTACTGGAATATATCAGGATTGGAGAGAAAGGATAGGGAATTTATGAGAAATTTGGCACAATGGAAAGAGTAAGGGGAAGATTACCAAGAGGTTACAAATGGCAAGTTCAAAATGCAAAGAGGAAGAATAAAAAGGGCA
>JAAAKG020029681.1:0-19693 GCA_010014905.2 Druon quercuslanigerum
TCTCATGGTAAATACCTGAAACTATCCCTGCAGTATTCCTTCATAAAAAAATCTAAAGTTAAACTTTATTGCATACGATCCCCCCCCCCTATTTAAGTTTGCATGCTATTCAGCGAATGATTTTAATACAATAAAAAAAGCTCATTGTGATAATGCAAAATTTGCAGCATAAGGTGAATTTCGCGAATACCATTGAATCCGTGAATTCAGTGAATTCCACAACTTCACGATTTCTGAAAATATTACGAATTCTGCAAATATCACGAATTCCACGAATACCATGAATTTTATTAATTCTGTCAATTCTGAGAATTTAAAGAATTTTCTGAAATGCCTTGATTGCACAAATTCCACTAATTTAATAAATTTCGTGAATTCTGCAAACTGCACAAATTCCATTAATTCAGCGAATTCCAAGAATTCAATGAATGTCCGGAATACTGTGAATTCCGTGAATGCCGCTAATTCTACGAATTCCGCGAATTTAATTAATTCGCCGAATACCATGAATTCCGCAACTTTCACGAGTTCCGAAAATATCACGAATTCCATAAATTCCTAAAATTCCGCGAATTCCATGATTTTTATGAATTGAGCAAATTCCGAAAATTCCACAAATTCAATGAATATTGCAAATTTCGCAAATAATGCGATTACCCTAAATTCCTCTAGTATTAAGAATTCAATGAATTCTGTGAAATCCATGAATTCTGTAAATTCTATGAATTCTTTAAATTCCATGGATTCTTTAAATTCCATGAATTCTGTGAATTCCATTAATTTTATGAATTCCATTAATTTTGTGAATTCCATGAATTCTGTGAATTCTGTGAATTATGTGAATTCTGT
The DNA here is from genome assembly GCA_010014905.2 of Druon quercuslanigerum. Taxonomy (NCBI): domain Eukaryota; kingdom Metazoa; phylum Arthropoda; class Insecta; order Hymenoptera; family Cynipidae; genus Druon; species Druon quercuslanigerum. The sequence continues at coordinate 850 of JAAAKG020029681.1, forward strand.
GAATTCTGTGAATTCCATGATTCCAGTGAATTCCATGAATTTCGCGAATTCCATTAATTCCAATCATTGCGCGAATAACAGGAGTTCCACGAATACAGTTCCTTGGCATCATAATAATTTGTAACCCAAAATGTAACTGAAATTAAGTAGAATTGCTTCAAGTGCATTGATAATGTATTAATAATGAATTTTAATTCCGTTTTAAAGTCATAAGAATTTCAATGAGTTAATTAAAGCTTATAAGAAAAATGCAGATAAATTTGAACTTTAGAGATTTTTAATATAAGTAGAATTCAATTATTTGTTTAATATAAAAACATCTATGCACTCGTCATCTACAAAAAAGTTATGTTCGTTTGACATGAAATTTTAAGGTTCACAAACCGCCCAGACTCCTCGTAGAGAACGTTATCGTGGACCTTCTTCTTCTTCTGCTGGCAAACAAAATTCGCCTGACCGCTTTTCTACAGAGGAGGTTTCCCTTCGTGCCAGGTCCAGGTCTCCTGGTAGCAGCTCATCGTCTATTAAAATACTTGGATATTCACTTCACAGACTTGGATATATTCGGCTCATTTCCACCCAAAATCAGAGCCTTCAATTCGAACTTCGAAGATATTATTTTCCTGTCGGTAAAGCAATAAGACTGCGCGCAGATCATAATAGACGGATGCCGGTGCCAACCCAAGAGCATATTGTATTATCACTATCCAATGGTGATGTTTTTGCAATATTGGATTACTCTGGGTTTCTTCGTGGAATATATAGGGCAGATGGAAAACACCGAAGAGTTAAAATAAACATGATAAGCGGCGAAGTTGATGATTTGACCCAAAGCGAAATTAGGTATTGCCCAGTAGGCAAGAATTACCCAATCTTTCCACGTAACTTTATTGAAGCTTTTGCAAATGACGACACCTTACAGTACGTGTGGAATCCGCATAACGAACCTCAGGAGACTCTTTTTCGTTCCAGGGACAGGACTCTTTCGGGCCAGTATCCTGACCAAGTAGTTGGTTGTACAATAGAACAACTTGGTTATGCTCGGCTTATTCCTGTCAAAAATCACAACAAAAGATTTGAATTCCGAAGATACGTTTTTCCTACCGCAGAAAAAATTCGAATTCGAATAGAGGACTTGTCCTACTCGTTCCAACGAAACCAAGAATATATGGTGTTATCAACATCCGACGGTGACGTGTTGGCAATATTGGATTATAGTGGCACTCTTCGTGGAATGTACAGAGTAGACAACACTCATGCGCGAATTAAAATAAATATAAGAAGCGGCGAAGTTATTAATTTGACCCCAAATGAAATTAGGGATTGCCCAGTAGGCAAAAATCACCCAATCCTACCAAACAGTTTTATTAAAACTTCTGGAAATTACGATTCACTGCATTCTGAACGCAATCTTGGTTCTTCTTCTTCTGCTAGAGAACATTCGCCTGAAACAGCTTCTCCTCCGGAGCTCCCTCTTCATGCCAGGTCAATTTCTCCTCCGGGCAGGCCTCCTTCTCATGAAGTGCTAGGATATTCACTTTCTCAACTTGGATATATTCGGCTTATTCCTTATTTGAATCAGAATCGGCGATTCGAGTTTCGAAGATACGTTATTCCTGCCGATAAACCAATTCGATTGCAACTAGGGCGCACCTACATTCCCGTGCCAACCCGAGAACATATAGTGTTATCAACATCCAATGGTGAAATTTTTGCAGTACTAGAGTATACTGGGGTTCTTCGTGGGTTACATACGACAAATAACACTCATTCCAGAATAAAATTAAACATGATTAGCGGTGCAGTTGAAAAAATGACAGCAAATGAAATGAAGGAATGTCACGTAGGCAATAATTATCCAGTCTTTCCACGGTGGTTTACTAAAGAAGTTTCCACTGAAGATTCTCTGCAGCATGTGTATCGTTAAGTCAATAGAAAAAAGATAATAGAACACAATATTTTTTGCAATCTATAATCAAATAAACACATTTTGCAAAACACTATAATGCCATTATATTTTATTTCTTCGAAAATTCAAAATTTGAAATTAAGCGATTTCGACATGTCAGGCGCGAGATTTTCAAAAACACCATTTTGCACAAATTTTTAAGAAAACTTTAATGATTTTTGCAGCTTTAACCCATAAATTATAAGAATTTGTATTCGATTAAAAAAATTAAAAAAAGTTCTCGTAGCCTTATTGTTCACGCACAACGACACACACGGTACGGCGAAATCAAATAACCGTTAACGATAACTTGCAGAACAAAATTCTTTATTAATTTTATATTCTGTATTTTTCTAAAGAAAATTTTTTTATTTAGGTTAGAACTAACATGTAGCAGCGACTTTAGAATTGTTATTGTTGAAAATTTGGTATCAATGTATATATAATAAATAAATATATTATTTCCTATTTCTTCAATCATTTAGTAAATAACTTTTATACTTTAATTATGATTTGCATTAAATGCGAAGCGTGTTTTGCCAGTGAAAAATTATTAACAAGTAATATTGTTTGTTATGCAAACAAACGTTTTCAAAGTAATATTTTCAAGATAAAATTACTTAAATTTATCAACAATATATATTAGATCAAAAGGGATATTTCGGGTGAACTTTAATGTTCATATCAAAATGATCAAAATGAATCATCGTGAAAGCATTAAAGCTATAAATATGTACTAGATCATAAAAAGGTGTAATTACATATTATTCGTTAAATTTATAAACAAATAAAAATATTTGGTTCATTCATGCAGCGCCACCACCTATAAAAACATAAGTCGTACACACCTACCCCTCGTGATCAAAATGTTTTAAAAGTGGTAAGACAACCTTGAACAATATAAAGATGATTTAGAGATCCAAACTAATTACTTGGAACCTTAAAAATTCATTTTCATTATAATTTTCCCCAAAAACTACAAAGCAAATGTTTAAAGAGGAAATAAAAATTTCAATAGTTTTAATTTCAACCAGAGAAAGGTGATCTTGCAATGACAAATTAAATATTTTAAATTCCAAATCACAACAATTTACGAGGTCTGCCTATTAAATAACGAGACTGCGCGCCTAGAGGGCGCCCTAGAGGGGTAGGGGAAAAAACGAGCAGTGCGTTGGTTATCTGGGAATATTCTCTATTCACGTACCAAAGCACGTTTTCGTCACTAGTTTAGTATTTGTGCAGTAGCAGTTTGAAACGAACGTGTTTTTGTCTCGTGCCAAAAACCATGTATGACGAAAAACAGGAGCAACGTATCAATCTCAAATTTCTCGTTTCATTGAAAAATAGTCCGAATAAGTGCTAGAAATTGTTGTAAGAGGCCTATGAGGACAATTCTCTATCTCGTGCGCGTGTTTTTGAGTGGTGTAAGCGCTTCAGTGGGGGTCGAGAGAGCATGCGGATGATTGCCGAGGCTGTAAACGCCGATAAAAAAAACGGTTAGAAAAATTTTACACGAGGAATTACACATGACAAAAGTCTGCGCGAAGTTAGTGCCAAAAAACCTGACTCCTGACCAAAAGCTCTTGCTTCAACAGGTCTGCTCAGATTTCCTGGAAAGGTTAGAAGAAGATCCCGGACTGATGAAAGACATTATTACTTGCGACGAAATGTGGATTTTTCAATGTTTATCGTTTTTTTCGACATTAGCGGTATCGTGATGACTCAATGGGTTCCAGAGGGTTAGACTGTCAACCAGACTTACTATTTGTCAGTTTTGGCACCACTGCGAGAACGAGTTCGTAAGAAACGGCCCGAGTTGTGCAAGAACAACTTGTGGATTTTGCACCAGGACAACGCACCTGCCCATAACGCGCTATCTGTGAAGCGGTATTTGGTCGATAAACACACTCCAGTGCTCGAGCACGCGCTTTACTCGCTAGATTTGGCACCGTGCAACTTTTTTTTGTTTCCGAAGATTAAATCTGCTTTGAACGGGACCCGATTTGAGTCGCTGGAAGCGGTAAAGCAAAAAACAGCAGAGCTCCAAAAAGCCCGCACCAAAGAAGACTTCCAGCACTGCTTCGATCAATGGAAAAAACCTATGGAAAGGTATGTGGCGAGGGGAGAGGAGTATATTGAAGGAGAGCATTCGAATGTTAAATAAATTTTATAATTAAACCCTTTTTCGTAACCAGTCTCGTTATTTAATAGACAGACCTCGTATTTTCAACCAAAGAAAAACGAGTTGTTAAGAATATAGTTTAATCTTCATAGAAAAATAAAGTTTCAGCGGAGCAGTTGAAATTTAACACATTGTCACATTGTCATATTTAACATATTGTCACCTCATGAAAATGTGTGTAAAAGTTTAAAATAAATCTAATTTATTTATTATTAATGTCGTTCCTCACAAATAAAAAAGCCACGCATCCTATCAAAAAGGATTCAAAAACAAATTTCTAAGTACTTTTTGAATTCACATATTTTGTTTTTTAATATTTTCTGGATCTTGTATAGCTCGACCGGAAAATAAAAGTTTTAATTTTTCATATTATTTTTCTGCGCTTGAAATCAAAATTTTCGATTTATTACGAAAATTAACAAATTTTCTATGATAAAATTGTAATGATATTCCTCATTTTTATTTTATTGAAAAAGTGGTAATATAAATAAATCCATATGTGACAACCATGACTTGTCAATCAATAAGTCCAAAAACAACGAATTTTTGTGAAATTGGCGACACTAAATTTTCAAATAAAACAAATACCTTGTATTTGAGATGAGAATTTCATAATTGCAATGCTCGTTATAAGTTTTTTTTAATAATCTTCTTATCTGCGAAGGACAATCTCGTGACTAATAACGTCACTGTAAGATAACGACTACTGATGTGTATTTTTGTACCTTAAATATGTATTGACACGTTCCTTAGATACACTTGTTAACAAAATTATTCATTGAAGCAATAATCAGTTTTATCTCTACTTTGGGAAAATGAAGGTCTATACTTTCGTTTTTACTTTGGCGCTCGTCGTTTATTCTTTTGGTGAATATAATAATTATATGTACATGTATATATATATATATATATATATTCTTATAGTGTTATGAGGGGTACTTATAAATTTAAAGTGTAAAAATAAAAGATATTTTTACCTTACAATTTCTGTTGTGTCATGCTATCATTTTCAATTCCAAACCAACATTCTGGCATTCCACCAGTTATATGATTTTAGGAACTCTTTAGACTGTTATTTCTTAATCTCATTGAAAATACCTAAAACTAAGAATTTAATTTCTAAAACTTTATCTTTAATAATTCTAAGACTTAAATTTTTTTATATCATTTTCGAATTTAGTGAGTTTTTGCGAAAAAAAATTAATCAGCTGGGAATTAATTAATCACTTTACATTCAGTAATAAAATTTTCAACTATTTTCAGAAAAGTTACAATATATATGTGAAAATTGAACTCAGATACTCATCCCCAAACGTCACCCAAACATACCAAAATTTTTATCAATTCAAAAAATTATACAACAGGAACAGGGGTACTTTAAATATAAATAAACTTTTATTACTCAAATAAGTAATAATTAATTAATCAGTTTATGACATGAAACTTATTTGAGAATTATTTTTATCGAATCATTTAAACTATTCCAGAAAAAAATAAAAAGTATATTTGTAAATAATTTCGTAAGCAGAATTCAGATGCTCATTAACCATGGCAAACCTTTACAAAAATAATGTAACTAGAATATTCGTGTAATTTCATATAGTAAAAACAATTAGGTAATAATTAATTAATGTATTCATAAAGTAAAAACCATTAAACTATAATTTTCATTTACACATTGAAATCACTTTTATGCTACCTTTTATGTTTAATTTTGGCTTTCATTTCTGAAAATTTGAATTATTATTGACCTTTTATACTAGTTTAATCAAAAATTAAAATATGTGCCCACTTCACAACATCAGAATCATTTAAAAAATTATGCATGCAAAATAGGGATGTTTTAATATGAATAAAATTTTATTTTGCAAATTATATTAGTTTATGTCACCTAATTTAAAGCAAAATAAATTTCAATCTTCATTTAACTCAAGATTTAAAAAAAAATGGATTACGTAATAATTAATTAATTATTTTACAATATGAGAAGCATTTAACTATAACTTTCACTGAAGCATTCAAATAATCTTTGCTTAATATCTTCTTTAAACTTTAGCTTTCATTTCTTAAAATTCGATTTTTTACGAACCATTTGAACTGATTCCAGAGATTATAAGTTTTAATAGAATAATACGTTGAATTTATTAATAAACTTTAAAACTAACTTTGAAAAAATTAAATTATTTACTTATAATTTCCAAAATTGAATTGAGATGTAAATAATCAATTCATGTTAATTAATTTAAGTCATCTTCAGTTGAATTCTTATGTAATTCAATATTTTTCACAAATATTAATCAACTAAAAATTATTCAAATAGTTAAAAATATTAGCAATAATTAAATAAATATATTTAGTAATAAAATTTAGCAATAAAATATTTAGCAATTGTTTTTATTTCTGCATATCTTTAAAGCTTCTGAAATAATACCAGAAAGTTGAAGTTTTAACAAAATTATCTAATAAAAATTCCATCATTTAAAAACAAAAAGAGCATTAAAGCATTATTTTAATTGAAAATTCAAAGAATTCAAATTTTTATAAATTTATGTTTATTAAAACATTTAAATAATTCTTTTTTTATAATTCTAGAAAATATACATTATACACATATAATTTCAAAAATTAAATTCTGATACTGATTTCCCAACATCGCAAGAATTAGGAAAAATGATTCTGATGGAGATATTTTAAACAAAGAACAAATTTTATCATAGAAATAATAATGTGACTTAATTGAAAACAATGAATAATCATTTTTTAAATAAAACTAAATCAGTCAATAGTTAGTTATTCAGTTCATAATATAAAAAAACAGTAATAAATTATTTTAATTTAAACATCAAACGAATTTTTACCCTGTATTTTGCTCAGAATTTAAAGTAATAATAATTTTTAAAAATAATTCGATTAAAACTTAAAATAACTATTTCAAAATATCGAAGACATTTTTTAAATTATAAAAATTAGAATATGGAAAATTATAAAAACGAAAAAACTAAATCGCATCCTATATTGAATAAGATAACATCAAAGCAAATAGTAAATTTATTTTCTTATAGAAACTATATTTAAATTTAATCTTTATGTAACTTAATATTGTGAAAAAATTAATAATCTGATAATATTCGAGAAATTAAGAACATAAGGAGCTTTAAATAAATTATTTTCATTAAATCATTCAAATAAATTTCCATTTTACACATATATTTTTTTTAATCTGCACTGTTCTTTCTGTTACTTGGATTTAGCAAGCAACTAATAACTAATTAATCAGTTTACAAGATAAAAAAAGATCAAAGAATTATTTTCATCAGAAAATATAAATGATTCCTATTTTATATTTTCTTCTGAGCACATTTCACTTGTATCAAAGGAGTTATAATAAAACTCAAAAAATACATCAATTGAGGAACTGAGAATGACAACTAGGTATAGCCCACTTGAATTAAGCCTCTACATCATGTTCTCTCCAATTTTTATCGACGGCTATCTCCAAGTTGGCTTTACCTAGTTATCACTCTCATTGTACATTATAATAAATTCACATAAATCACTTATCTTTGAGTAGGCTTCTCTAAAAGTCCTTTTTAAACTGAATAAGTTATACTAAATTCAAATAAGATAAGACCTAATTATTTTTAAGGGGAAACTTTTTACGCTCAAACCTTCTTGAGAGAATTTGGAAATAAGTTGAAATCAGTCATTTGTTTGATACCAAAGCATTTACGCACTCGTCTTCAACAAAAAGTTATATTCGTTTAATATGAAAAATTTACAGTGTGCAATTATTGTTTTTAAGGAATATTTCACTTTGCATTGATTGAATCATCAGAAAAAAGCTTTCAGCCATGAAACAATACATGAAGGCAAAGAAATTATACAGAAATGTGCTTAGAATAAAAATTGAATCCCCTATTTCTTCTTGCAGAATGCAGTTCTCAGTCCGCCGAAAATATTCAGGGCGAACGTAATCCTGGTCCTTCTTCTTCTGCTGGCAAACAACATTCGCCTGACCAGCTTTCTTTAGAGGAGGCTCATATTCGCACAACGTCTAGGTTTCCTTCTAAAAGGCGTCCTTCTATTGCAGTACTTGGATATTCACTTGAAAAACTTGGATATATTCGGCTCATTCCCCGCACAAATGAGGGCCTTCAATTCGAATTTCGAAGATATTGTTTTCCTGTCGGTAAACCAATTAGAATTCGATCAGAAAAGTATAAAAAGCTTCCAGTCCCAACTAAAGAAAGTATTGTATTATCACTGCCAAATGGTGATGTTTTTGCAATACTGGAGTTTAATGGCATTCTTCGTGGGATATACAGGGCCGATGGACATCATCGTAGAGTAAAAATAAACATGATAAGCGGCGAAGTTGAAAATTTAACCCCAGATCAAGTTCGCGAATGTCCAGTGGGCAGGAATCGCCCAATCTTTCCAGAAAACTTTAAAAAAGCTTTTGCAAATAACGACTCCTTACAGTCAGTGTGGAATCCTCATAGCGAACCTCAGCAGCCTCTTCTTCGATTAAGAAACAGAACATTTTCGGGAAAGTATCCTGATAATGTATTTGGTTGTACATTAGAACGACTTGGTTACGTTCGGCTGATTTCTTGTACAAATCACAACAAAAGATTTGAATTTCGAAGATATGTTTTTCCTACTAATGAAAAAATTCGAATTCGAATAGAACACTTGTCCTACTCGTTTGAGCCAAGACAAGAATATATGGTGTTATCAACATCCGATGGTGACATCTTTGCAGTATTGGACTATAGTGGCACTCTTCGCGGAATGTACAGGACAGTCAACACTCATGCGCGAATAAAGATAATTATCAGCAGCGGCGAAGTTATTAATTTGACCCCAGATGAAATTAGGGATTGCCCAGTAGGCAAGAATCGCCCAATCTTACCAAGCAGTTTTATTAAAGCTTTTGGAAATTACGATTCACTGCATCCTGAACGTAATCCTAATGCCGAAGGCAATCTTGGATCTTCTGCTCCTACTAGACAATATTCACCTGACCCAACTTCTCCTCAGGAGCTCCCTCTTTATGTCAGGTCGATTTCTCCTCCGGGCAGGCCTCCTTCTCATGAAGTACTTGGCTATTCACTTGCAAAACTTGGATATATTCGGCTTGTTCCTAGGGAAAATCAAAACCGGCGATTCGAGTTTCGCAGATACGTTATTCCTGCCGATAAACCAATTCGATTGCAACTAGGGCGCACCTATATTCCCGTGCCAACCCGAGAACATATAGTGTTATCAACATCCAATGGTGACATTTTTGCAGTACTGGAGCATAGTGGAATTCTTCGGGGAATACATACGACAAATAACACTCATTCGAGAATAAAGCTAAATATGATAAGCGGTGCAGTTGAAAAAATGACAGCAAAAGAAATGAAGGAATGTCACGTAGGCAATAGATTCCCGATCTTTCCACGTTGGTTTACTGAAGAAGTTTCAAGTGAAGATTCTCTACAGCACGTATATCATTAACTTAAAAAAAAATAAATAGTTTGAAATATAATATTCTTTGCAATCGAGACATCTTTTGTTTTATTTTTAGCTAATATCTATTGAGTCATTGAATTTAATTTATTCTGATATGGAAAATTTAGAGAGCTACACGATTTTGAGTTTTCAGGCGCGAGATTTCTAAAAACACCATGTCGGACAAACCGCTAACTGAACTTTAATGATTTTTGCAGCTGTAGCATATAAATTTTAATAATTTGAATGCAATGGCAATTATTTAATAATTTTGTATTCTGTTTTTTTAATAAAAGTTTTTTTATGTGTTAGAACTAACATGTAAAATGGATTTTCATATTGTTATTGTTGAAAATTTCAAAAAATCAAATAATAATCTATAAGCAGGAATTTAAATTTTGAAGAAGCCCGAACAGATTGGCTGTGTACCTATGGGTTGGTTTTTTGGCTTTTGATCTAAAAAAGTAGGGAATATAAATTTTCAAAATTTTTAATTCATACCACAAGCCGTTTTCTGTTTAGTGGCTATGACTGTGTGCAAAATAGCAACTTAATTTGATTAGAATTTCAAAAGTTATCCGGTTTCAGGATCAAAGGGTTTCGAAACGTGGAAATTTCAATAAATCCACAATAGTCAGTGTGCACTGATGAACGAGTATCCAAAGAATAATTTGCACCCAGTAACTCCAAGCTTTGTCTCTATGTTGTGCCCGGAAATGTCCCAAAAAATGAAAAATAGCAGCGTTATGTAAAACTCTTATTACACACCTTTGTTTTTATTAATTTTTTAGACATTAATCATTTGTATTGGTACAGTTACAAATTATCTGGTATTTTTAAACAAATTTTATATGTTTTAAACAACTGTTCTTGCGATAGGAAAATACTTTTTCAAGTAAATCGTTAAAAATTAAAGTTTGTTAAAGAATATTTTTAGCAATTATTTATGCAGTTAGTAAATGTTCAGAGTAGTTTTTTTAAATGACAGTTTGCCATTAATTAAAAGTTCAGTATCACATGGAACTTTTTATAGAAAGGATACAAAAAATTTCATTTTTTCGACACTCTTCCATCATGTCAATTAATAACAATCAGTATTTTATTATCTCAATCTGAGCGATGTGAAAAACAACTATGTATTAATAAGATAAGGGTATGAGTTCTATGATAAGAAAATGCTGAGCAGTTAGCGGGACATACAGTGCTAGAGATTTGAAAAAACTAGAATTTTCTGGATAGCGATGTTGCATAGAAACCGAAGTAAAAACCATTACTTATCAGTCGGTGAATCCATAAACACAAAATTATTATGAAATACCTTGCATTCAAGATGATAATAGCATAATTATAATGAGCGTTACAAAATGTTTTAGTGGATATTCTTATCTGCGAAGGACAATCTTCAAGCTGATAACGTCGCTGTCACACATATGTAAGATAATGACTACTGATGTATGTTTTTGTACTCTGATCATTCATTTGAATATTCCTCAGATAAACTTGTTAACCAAATTATTTACAGAAAAAATAATCAGTTTTTTCTCAACTTTGGAAAAATGAAGAAGGCCTATACTTTCGTTTCAACTCTGGCGATCATCCTCAATGCTATTGGTGAACATTATAAAATAATACAAATATATTTTATTCTTAAAGTCGTATCAGAAGCACTTTATATTTATGCTGTAAAAACTTGAGATTTTTTTTATTACCGTATAATTTTTTTGTGCCCTATTTTTTAACAGAAGAAAATTATAAGATTTTGTCGGTGTCTATCTGTCTGTATGTCTGTACGCATGCCTGTACGCATGTCTGTATGTATATCTGTATGTCTATCTGTATGTATGGTTACCTAAATTTTGTAGCCACGCTACTTTTGAAGGATTGTTCAATATGTAGAAGATTTGAAAAGTATCCAAACAAAATTTTCAATTTTGATCAAAATAGGAAAAGTTATATGGTTTTGAAAATAGAGAAAATGTTAAAAAAAAATAAACAAGTATATTTTTTTTGATAATTTAGGAAAATTTATTTCAGTTCTTTAATAGTTATCAAATATATTTTTTCATGAGTTTAAGTCAGTATGAAATTTCTTAATCAGACAAATGTTCAAAAAGTTCGATTATTTGAAAAAATATGCAATTTTTTCTTACAAGAGATCCGTAAGTTGAAAGCGTTCTTTTCAGTAGTTTGAAAAATTTTTACAAATTATCTTGATGAAGTTTATGATTTAGACAAAAATGATGAAGCGCGAAGCGCTAATTCCGTGTTAGGAATGTAATCACCAAAGCCGTAGGTGCTTTGAGAAACTTCTTTAAAAATGAATCGAAAGAAATTTCAGTCCCAATTTATGACTTTATTACCTCAGAAGTTTATTTTACAGTGTACGATTTAAGTTATAATATTTATGATGTTTGCAAAAATTTAATTGAAGCGCTCAACGAGCATGTGCCAGCGCAGCAGACGTATCTGTATCTTAGTAATTCTGAAACCAGTTTGGGACTGGAATTAACTAGAATTGCGTAAAGTATATAAATAATGTATAAACGATGTGTTCTAATGCTCTTTTGAAATAAAAGGAATTCAAAAGAATTAATTAAAGTTTATGATAAAGAATTCCAGGTAAATTTTCAAGAATTCGTAATAAGTCATACATATAAACCAATGAGTTATGCTAGTTTCGAAGAAGGTGACACCTAATTATTTTTAATGGAAAACTTATTACGCTCAACTTTTTTTTCAAGAATTTTGAAACAAGTGAAGATTTAATTATTTGCTTGACACTAAAGCATTTACGCACTTGTCTTTAACAAAAAAGTTATGTTCTTTTGACATGAAAAATTTACGGCAGGGCATTGTTATTTTTAAGGATTATTTCGCGTAACATTCATTGAGTCATCAGAAAGATGCTTTTATCAAATAAACAATAAATTAATCCAAAGACGTTATACAGAAATCTGCTTAAAATAAAAAATGAATCCCCTATTTCTTCTTGCAGAATGCAGTTCACCGTCTACCAGAAATTCTCATGGCGAACGTCATCCTGGTTCTTCTTCTTCTGTTGGCAAACTACATTCGGCTGATCAAACTTCTCCAGAGAAGACTCCTTTCCGCGCCAGGTCCAGGTCTCCTGCTAGTACGCCTTCTTCTATTACAGTACTGGGATATTCACTTGGACAACTTGGATATCTTCGGCTTATTTCCTGCAAAAATAAGGGCCTTCAATTCGAATTTCGAAGATATTATTTTCCTGCCGGTATAAAAATTAGACTGCGAGGAGAAGGGAATAAAAAGCTGCCAGTGCCACACCAAGAGCATATTGTATTATCACTTTCAAATGGTGATGTTTTTGCAATATTGGATTATGGTGGATTTCTTCGTGGAATGTATGCATCAGATCAGAGCAATGCAAGACTAAAAATAAATATTATAAGCGGCGCAGTTCATAATTTGACTTCTGATGAAATAAGGGATTGTCCAGTAGGCAACAAGCAGTTAATATTTCCGAAAAACTTTATTAAAACTTTTGTAAATGACGACTCTTTACAATCCGTATGGAATCCTCCGAGCGAACATGAGGAGTCTTCTCTTCCTTCCAGGGTAAGATATCTTCCAGCCCTGCCTCCTTCAGATCCAGTACTTGGATGTGCAAAAGAACAGCTTGGTTATGTTCGGCTTATTCCTTGCACAAATCAGAACAAGCGATTTGAATTTCGAAGATACATTTTCCCTACCGATAAACGAATTCGAATAAGAATAGATGATATTAGCTATTTGTTTGAGCAAAACCAAGAATATTTGGTATTATCAACATCAAATAGTGATGTTTTAGCAATAATAGATTCTAGCGATATTCTTCGCGGAATTTACCTGACAAATATTCATCATTCAAGGGTAAAAATAAATATGATAAGCGGCGCAGTTGAGAGCTTAACCCCAAGTGAAATCAGGGATTGTCCAGTAGGCAAAAATCACCCAATCTTTCCAAACAGTTTTATTAAAACTTTCGGAAATTATGATTCAATGCATCCTGAACGGGTTACTAGTGACGAAAGCAATCCTGGTTCTTTTTCTTTAGCCAGACAGCATTCACCTGACCGGAATTCTCCTCAAGAGCAGTCTCTTAATGTAAGGTCCATTTCTCCTCCAGGCAGACCTCCTTCTCATGAAGTACTTGGATATTCACTTGCAAAACTTGGATATATTCGGCTTGTTCCTAGGGAAAATCAAAACCGGCGATTCGAATTTCGAAGATGCGTTATCCCTGGCAATAAACCAATTCGACTGCGAATAGGATTTACATATCTGCCCGTGCCAACCCGAGAATATATTGTGTTAGCAACAACCAATGGTGACATTTTTGCCATACTGGAATATACTGGGATTCTTCGCGGAATATATACGACAAATAATACTCATTCCAGAATGAAACTAAACATGATGAGCGGTGCAGTTATCAAAATGACGGCAATTGAAAACAAGGAATGCCACGTAGGCGAAAAATACCCAATCTTCCCACGTTGGTTTAAAGCAGTTCTTTCAAGTGACGATTCTCTACAGCATTTGTATCATTAAGTTTATCGAAGAAAAGTTATATGTAATAGCCTTTGAAATCCAAAGTCGGATCAAAATTGAATGTAAAGATATAGATTCCAAGCTATTATTGTTATCAAAAATTATTTTCTTACATCCTTTTCTAATCCCCGTAGACTCATTAAATTTTACTTCTTTTAATATTCCAAATTTAGATATTTAAACGATTTTGAGTTTGCAGGAAACGAAAATCAGAAACATGTGACTTGTATTTATTAAAAGTATGCAAAATTGATCAGTGCTAAAGCTCTTGCTAGGCCCGCCACTACTCTTCAATAATTGAGTAACCATCTTCTCTACTCTTATTATGATTTGGATTAAATGCGCAGGTATTTGTGCAAGCAAAATCCTCATTTGTCCAAATACTTTATTTTGTTTTAAGAACTTTTTTTAATAAACCATTTTTTTCTTTCCTTTTTGTATGTTACCTGACTATGTTAAGCGTACCATAGATGGTACTGAGGGCTAATTCAAGTTTAAAAAATTGTCCCTAAAATTTAACGAAACCGATCTTTTTTTGATCACTTAAAATATGTGCCAAATTGCAAATCAATTGCCCACAGACAACACCATAAAACCGATTTTTTCGGATTCAGGTTTAATTAAGGATATCGTAATCAAGTTATTAGATTAGGATTAAAGATCACTGTTACTCCGAAAATCCAACAATTACAGAAGAATTGATAAAAGCGATTAGAAAAGCTGTAATTCGCATTTCAGATGAAATCTTGAGTAAATTTTTGTATAGTTTTCGAAAAATAATAAATGGCTGCTCGAGTGAAGATGGTGAACACTTCCACAATTTTTATCATTAAATTTACCAATTTAAAATAATGAAAAATAAGTGTATGAATATATCAATAATGTGTTAAGTGTACTTGTAAGAACAACCTCAAAATGTCTTCTTATAAAAGCAATTTGACGCATCTTGATACCTGCATGCATTTCAAAATAATAGCCGATTTGTTTCAGGAACTTTCCGTGGGGCACCCGTATGACCAAAACTTAAATGAAGAAATGTGATGTCGGCAATAATTTCCCAGCCGGACACGTTGTTTGACATATATTTCAAATGAAAATTAACATTATGTGTATAATTATTTAGATCGGTAAATTATAAAACAAAATATAATATTCTTCGCAGTCTGTAGATAGATCACGTGTTTACAAAGACAGTCCCCTGGTACATAGATCAGTCCCCTGTCGCGACTTTTTACAAAATCGTGAATGAAACGTATACTACTACAAAAGTTATTTATCCGTTTGTATAAGAGAAAGTTCACTCTGATTTTAATAATAATAATACAAAATTTAAACTGAGGGCCTCGGTGGCTCAGTTGGTTAGACGCTCGGACTTTACCCCAGAGGTCCGGGGTTCGATCCCTGAGCCGGTACCTCTGGAAATTTTTCTATGTACCTTTACCGAGGTTCTGGTGGTTCGGAACCCACCTTAAGCTGTAGGTCCCCCTCTTGCCACCAAAAAGGGTGTGGGAGGTGTGTTAAGGAATAGGAAGGAGGTGAAAGAAAAAAAAATGTAAACCCTTAGGGGACACATTAGAAGCTTCCACTAAATACAAAATTTAAACTGGCTTACCCTTAAATTTATAATATTATAAACGTTAAAAAATCCTAATTTTCTTTGTAATAGATCAAGATAGCACCTCCACCATAAAAAAAGAAAAAAAAATTAAACACGTCAGGATTTCGGGTTTCTTTGTGCTCTGACTGCACTAAAAACCAATTTCCAAAAACTACTTCTGCTGAAAATAAAACAACACCTTATGTAAAAAAACAAACTCAAAAAAAACATAAAGCATCCCCCCTTTTCCAAAAAGCATCCCTTGCAACAAATACTACCTCTATGTACAACAAACTTATTTTTGACAGTCATAGTTATGTGATAACTAAATTCTAAAAAAATTATTTTGTGACAAAGATGCATTAGCATGGTAACTAATGGCTGTTATCACTATAAAATTATGATTATATTCTCAACCCAAGAATAATATTTAAAAAACCCCGCTATTTGCCCCTAGTACATTTCACTTAACAGTTCCTAAGTAATTTAATGTCAAAGAGCTAAACTATATTAAAATTAAAACAACATAACAATTATATCAAAACAGTTCTAAAATCCGCCCCTAGTGTTTTTACATTCTCATAAGATAAGGTATTCGATTTTTGTAAAATTTGATATGTTCGTTTGTCATGAAAAAGTTACGGTAAGGAGTTATTATAAATAAGAATTATTTCGCTTAACATTACTTGAAGAATAAGAAAGATGCTTTTAGCAAAGAATCATCGAATTAAGCCAAAGATATTATACAGAAATATGCTCAAGCCCGCATCAAATCCTTATAGAGAAATCAATCCTGGTCTTTCTTCTTCTTTTTGAACAATCTATTTCTTATTGCAGAATGCAGTTCACTTATCTAAGGAAATCCTAATAGCGAACATAATCGTCGTCCTTCTTCTACCTCTGCTGGCAAGCAACATGCGCCTGAATGAAATTCTCTTGAGAAGGCCTACGTCTCATGCTAGTACGCCTAATTCTATTACAGTACTTGGATATTCACTTGAACAACTTGGATATATTCAGCTCTTTCCGCGCAGATAAGGGTTTCTTACAGTCCGTTTGGAATCCTCATTGCAAAACTCAGGGGGCCTCTTCTTGATTCCAGGACAAGGACTCTTCCAGACAGGAAGGTTTGGTTATGTTCGGCTTATTCCTTGTACAAATCGGGACAAGCGATTTGAACTTTAAAGATACGTTTTGCCTACCGAAGAGAAAGTTCAAATTCGAATAGAATACATGAATTGCTCGTTTGACCCAAACCAAGAACTATGGTCTTATCAACATTCGATGGTGACATCTTTGCAACAATTAACTCTAGTGACACTCTTTGTGGAATTTACAGAGCAGATAATACTCATTCGTGAACAAAATAAATATGAGAAGTGGTGAAGTTATAAGTTTGACTCCAGATGAAATTAGGGATTGTCCAGTAGGCAAGAATGACCCAATTTTCCAAAAGAGTTTGAATAAATATTTTAGAAATTACGACTCACTGCATTTCGAACGTAATCCCAATTGCGAACTTAATCATGGTTCTTCTTTTTCTGCTGCTAGAAAACGTTTACCTGAACTGACTATGCTTGAGCAGCCTTTTCTTCCTGCCATCCCCAGTTCTCCACCTGGCAGGACTCCTTCTCATGAAGTACTTGCATATCCACTTGCAAAACTTGGATATGTTTACTTATTCCTCAGGCAAAACAGAAACGGCGATTAGATTTTCGAAACATCCAATGTTTATGCAATAGTGGAGTATACCGAACTTCTTCGTGGATATATACGACATATAACAATTATTCAAGAAGAAAACCAAACATGAAAAATGGTACAGTTGACAAAGAAACCGCAAGTAGGCAATAAATACCCAATCTTTACACGTTGGTTTCAAGCAGACGTTACAACTGAAGATTCTCTACAGAATGTGTATCATTAACTGAATCGAAAAAAAAAAACTGAAATATAATATTTTTTGCAATTTATAGTCGGATCAAAATTAAATTAAAAGATATAAATTCCGGCCTATTACGGTTATCGAGGTTTCTTTTTTTTTTTTTTTTTTTTTTTTTTGCTAAAACCCAACAGCTCATTATTCATGCGCAACGAACGATCCCGTAGGACAAAATTAAATAACAGGTAATGATCACTTGCAGAACGCAATTCTTTCATTATTTTACATACTGCTTTCTTTTAAGGAAATTTTTTTTTCAGAACCAACATGTAAAAGGGATTTTTAATTGTTATTGTTGAAAATTGAATGTCAGTATAAATAATAAAAATACATAATTTTTTCTTTAATCATTCAGTGAACAACTTTCCTACTCTCATTATGATTTGGATTCAATGCTGTAAGGAAGTTACTTCAGGTGTCCAGGTTGAAACAGCCCCTGAAAGATAGGGGTATCAAGTGTCAAGTGTATAGTTTTGTGTATAAAAACCAAACTGCTAAAAATGTTTAAATTCAAATTTAAATCAAAAATTTTACTTAATATTTTACAAATATTAGCGTGAAGAGTGTCGAAGTAGAGCCTACATTTCGACTTGTTTTCCTACGTGAGGTGAACGATCTCTAGAGCAACCACATTATCTTCACCTTTCCCAAGTTCCATTTAGAATGGGGTTTTTTTTTTGGGGGGGGGGGGCTGGAGAGTTTTTGGGTTCAATTTTGTTAATTATATGAATTCATAAAAATTAATCATCATAATCATCACAAATAAACATAACAAAATATACTGAGTTTACAAAAGGAAAATCCAATCTGCTTATTGATTCGGAAGATGTCGTGCTGATAGGCAACGATAACAGAATTTAACCATAGTAAAAACTAATACTCAATTTTAACGTAAAATCAGAATCTTTTATTTAAGATGAGAATATCATAATTATCATGATCGTAATAAAAAATGTAAAATGAGGTATTATCTGCGAAGGACAATCTTGATGTATACAATATCGTTATTTCACATATATGTGAGATTATGGGTACTTACGTGTATATTTGTATACTGATGAGGCAATGGAATATCACACATACACACTTGTTAAGCAAATTATT
>JAAAKG020029692.1:0-44563 GCA_010014905.2 Druon quercuslanigerum
TTAAATTTAATATTTTTAGGTTGATAATTCAATTGTTTTGGTTCAAAAGTAACTTTTCGAAAAAAATCATATATTTGCTTTTAATATTGGTTAAGATTGAAAATGAAATTTTTGTGGAAAATTCAACTTTTCTGTTCAAAATTTGTATTTTTTTGAAATTCAACCATTTAATTGGAAGGTGAACTTTTTTTTTAAAACTGAAATTTCGAATACTTCTTTGAAAATTCAATTGTTTTGGATAAAAGTGAACAGTTTGGTAAAAGATTCATATTTTTAAGTTAAAAACTATGCTATTTTAGTATAAATTTCATCTGTTTCAATAAAAATTTTCATTTTTTGTTAAAAATTCAACTGTATGATTTTTAATTTAACTATTTGGTTCAAAATTAACTAGTTGTTTGAAAATTCAAATTTTTGATTGAAATTTATTATTTTGGGGTAAAAATTCAATTGTTCTGGTTCAAAAGTAACTTTTTGGAACAAATCATATATTTGGTTTTAATATTTGTTTAGGTTAAAAATGAACTTTTCGCAGAAAATTCAACTTTTCTGTTGAAAAATTCAACTATTTGGTTGTAAATTTAACTGTTTGGTAGAAAGTTAAACTTTTTTTTGGAAACTGGAATTTCGAAAAGTTCTTTGAAAATTCAATTGTTTTGGATAAAACTGAACAGTCTGGTAAAAGATTCATATTTTTAAGTTAAAAACTAAACTATTTTAGTAGAAATTTCATCTGTTTCAATAAAAATTGTCATTTTTTGTTAAAAATTCAACTGTATGGTTTTTAATTTAACTATTCGGTTCAAAATTAACTAGTTGTTTGAAAATTTAAATTTTTGATTGAAATTTATTATTTTGGGGTAAAAATTCAATTGTTCTGGTTCAAAAGTAACTTTTTGGAACAAATCATATATTTGGTTTTAATATTTGTTTAGGTTAAAAATGAACTTTTCGCAGAAAATTCAACTTTTCTGTTGAAAATTCAACTATTTGGTTGTAAATTTAACTGTTTGGTAGAAAGTTAAACTTTTTTTTGAAAACTGGAATTTCGAAAAGTTCTTTGAAAATTCAATTGTTTTGGATAAAAGTAAACTGTTTGGTCAAAGATTTATATTTCTAAGTTAAAAATTAAACTATTTTCGTAGAAGATGCAACTTTTTGCTTGAAAATTTGCATTTTTTGTCAAAAATTCAACTATTTGGCTTCAAATTTAAGGTTGGCAGTTCAATTATTTGGTTTAAATTTCTACTTATTTATTTAGCGCATATATTTTGCGGGTTAGAAATTTAATTTTTAAGGTTAAAAATGAACATTTTGTAGAAAATTCAAGTATTTGGTTGAAAGTTTGTATTTTTTCAAAAATTTAATTATTTGTTTGAAAATATGCATTTTTCCAAATTTCAACTATATGGTTTTAAATTTAACTTTGTGCAAAAGTTAACTATTCGTTTAAAAAGTCAAATTTTGGAATAAAAGTTAATATTTTCGGGTTGAAAATTCAATTGTTTTGGTTAAAAGTGATCTTTGTGGTAAAATATTCATATTTTTCAGTTAAAACTTAAACTATTTTGGTAGAAATGTCAACTGTTTGCATGAAAATTTGCATTTTTTGTCAAAAAATGAAAAATTTGGTTTCAAATTTAACTGTTTGGTTAAAAGTTAACTATTCGTTTGAAAATTCAAATTTTCAATTCAAATTTAATATTTTCGGGTTGAAAATTCAATTTTTTTGGTTCAAAAGTAACTTTTTGAAAAAATATCATATATTTGGTTTTAATATTTGTTTAGGTTGAAAATGAACTTTTTATGGAAAATTCAACTTTCCTTTTCGAAATTTCAAATTTTTACATTATCATCCTAATGAGAATGTATTAATTTTATGTAAAATTTCACTTTGTTAGTTTTTATCAAATCTCCACGTTTTTAAACCTCCTGAGTCAGAAAAAATGATTTTTTTACGAAGGTGTCTGTCCGCCTGTCTGTCGGTAGTCTCCATACTGTAGGCACGATAACTTTCGAAATGTAAATCAATTTGAATTTTGCTTCATTACACTTTTTGAAGGCCTAAAAATGAATAACATATTCGTAAACCAGCTATTTTGGTTGAAAATTCAAAAATTAAACACATTTTCAAAATATTTGAGTCTATTTTTTTCAAAGTTTCAAAATTGTATTTATGGCTCTCTATAGTACTCAGAGACTCGAATAATTTATCTAAACGACTTTTTTCGATAAAATGAAAATTATCAGAGTTATAGCATTTCAAAATCAAAAAAAACAACTTAAAATGAAGATTTTAAGCCAAACAACGCATGATATGAAAAAATGTCAAGAGAATAAAAACATTTATTATTTTTAAGCTCTATAAGATTATAATGGCAAATTTTTGAATTTTTCGAAAAGTTGAAAATTCAAATTTTGATCATACAAAAAATAACGAAAACTCAAATATTCCATTTTACGGCCAATCTATGCAGCATACGAAAACAATGAATTAACTAAAATTTTTGTTTAAATCGTAAAAAATAAAATTTAAAATTAAAAAATAAATTTTTCGATAAACGAAGCAAGGTACGAACTAAAATTAGAAGACTAAAGTTGACCACCCCAAAAAGATCTATACACTTTTTATTAATCATTTTTATATAAGCAGGACAATTAGATTTTCTTTCAATTGTAAAAAATAAGATTTATTTTTTTTAAATTTGTGGAAAAACGACACAATAGACGAAATAAATTAAAAGACAAAAGTTTTTTAACCAAAAAATATCTACGAGATTGTTATAAACTACAATAACATTTTATTCATAAAATTTTTTTTCCTAAATTACATCTACATTGAATATAAAGAAATTAGATTAATTATGACTAATTATTATTTATTATTAAGTAATCATCAATTATTAATCATTACTAATTACTTAAAATAATTAAATTATTGATAATAATTATTCTGCATGTAAATATGAATTTTCACATTGTGGTGACGTAACATTCGACAATGATTTCGACTCGACGATGATACGGTGGTGACGACGTCGTTTCGACGTCGGATCGACGATCTATTCCTGACTGGGTCACACTCTCATTTTTTAATTATTATGCATTTACAAATCCTATTTTTTATTTTTTATTACTAACAGACTTGAAATTTATTTAACAATTTTATATTTATTTCTGGAGTAGATTAACTACAATTAATAATATTAAAATTTTTTATTGTTATTCAATTTTCTTTTTCTATCCTTATATTTCTATAAATGGATTTTATATTGCAGGTACATTTTCTTTACCAAGGATATTAAACACTTATTCTAAACTTCTTTTGAAACACGTATACTGGTAAGCGCATTATTTTTTCATATATTTAAGTGTCTTAATAAATTTTGCATATTTGAAATAATTTTTATGTATCTGCGAATATATTATAAAAAATTTCAGCCCCTTTGTTGCTCATAAAATATTTTGTTATTAATTATTTCATTATTTTTCTCTTTTAACTAATGTATTTGGCAGCGAGAAGTGCAGTAGCGCCATCAGCGGATTAGTTCACAACTGGCATCAAACTTTAGCCAGAGCTTCTGTGCAAAATTTGGTTCGGTTGGATAGGCCTGATTTAACTTCATCAACTTTTTTATTCAACAAAAGTAGAATTGAGTAGAATAATAATAAGACTTTTATTTTCGGCATGAAAGTGTAAGGTAGTGGGAATTGTGGATGTTGAGTTTTTTCGATAGTTGCGGTGAAATTCGAGGTGACTAAATTTTGATAGTGTATAGAAGGGTTTGGATGAAAGAGAATTTTTGAGGGATTGTGAAGTAGAAAATGGAATGAGGATATTTTTGAGGATTGAGACAGATTTGTGTAAAAGTTGAGGTTAGGTGGGTTTGAAATTTGTGACAGGGTGGGAGGACTGGGTTGATCGGATTAGTAGTAGCAGGGTTGGGTAGAGACGGAGAAAGACAAAACAGGTACCAGAACGCGACGATAGATAGAGGCAGGGAAGGATAGAAGGCAGAAACTTTTGAAATTGAATTCATGGATAGCGAAAAGAGTAACATCCAGAAATAATCGGATGTAGGGCAGGAAGTATTTGGTACACATAAAGGTTAAAGAAAGGAAGGCAAGGGGTCAGTACAAGAAAACTATATAAAAGGAAAGATTACGAGCAAAAGGGTAGGATCGATTGAGTCCTTTATCAAAAGGAAGAGAGGGGAAAGGGCAAGCAGTAAAGAGAAGGACGATTTAGGTCCTAAATTAAAATATCAAAAAATGTTTAAATCGCCGCCGGAAAATCAGAGTTTTGTAGAGAAGGGTGAGAATATTAAGGAGGCTGAAGGAAACGGAGATGAAACCGAAGATCAGAGGAAAGAGGAAAGACTGAAAGAAATTCGCGAAGTCATGATAGGAGTAATAGGCATTTATGAAGAAAAGCAGGAAAAAGGGGGAGAGGAAGTAAGGTAAGAAATTAGGCGGTAAATGGCGGAACTTAAGAATGAAATGAAAAAATGGGAAGAAGTTAGGGAACAGTTAGAAAAGAGGATGAAAAAATTGGAGCAAAAACTAGAGAAGCAGGAGGATAACAATAAAAAGTTAGAGGAGATGCAAGGTAGGATAAGGAAAATAGAAAGCTGGTACCGGGATCTTGGTGGGGGCGAGAGTGGCAATACGGAGAAGGAAATACTGAGAAAAATAGAACAAAGAATAGAAAAGAAAGAAAGGAAAGAAAGAAAAAGAAACATAGTAAAGAAGAGTATAAGATTAGAGAGAAAGGGCACTCAGGAAGGAGTGGAAGAAGTACTAAAAAGGATTTATGCTAAGGTAGAGATAGAGGAAGTGCGAAGTGTCGTAAGGGAAGAGCGAAGTGGGGACATAACAGTAGTGGTGTAGCTAAAGAAATGGGAACATAAGAGGAAAGTTATAACAAAGAAGAGGATGTTATGTGGAAGCTCGGAGGGAATAGAGGATGATTTGACATGGATAGAAAGGAGGTTGCAATATAATTTAAGGAAAATAGCGGAAGAGGAAGAAGGGAAGAAGGTAGGAAAGTAAGAAATAGTAAGAGGCAAAAAGAGACATAACACGAATTAAGGCAAGAATGGAGGATTTGTTACTGGAATATAGCAGGATTGGAGAGAAAGGATAGGGACTTCATGAGAAATTTGACATAATGGGATGTTGTGATAATGATGGAGACGTGACTAGATAAAAAAGGATGGGAAAGAGTAAGGGAAAAATGACCAAGAGGTTACAAATAGCAAGTTCAAAATTCAAAGAGGAGGAGCAAAAAGGGCAGAGAAAAAAGAGAGGAAAGAACAAAAAGAAGGATTAATAGTAGACGAGGTAAAGATAGGAGGAGAGAAGTCAAAGATAGTAGGGGGTTTATGTGAACGCAAATACGCAGGAGAAAGCGAAGGAGTTAGAAGAAATGATGGGAGAA
This sequence comes from Druon quercuslanigerum, assembly GCA_010014905.2. Taxonomy (NCBI): domain Eukaryota; kingdom Metazoa; phylum Arthropoda; class Insecta; order Hymenoptera; family Cynipidae; genus Druon; species Druon quercuslanigerum. The sequence continues at coordinate 5,441 of JAAAKG020029692.1, forward strand.
AATAAAGAAGAGAGTAGACTTATAATAGGCGGGGATTTCAATGTCAGAACAAGAGATATAGGAGGACGGGGAATAGGGAGAAGAGGAAGGAAAAAAATTAAAAAATAAAGTACTGAATGGGAAGGGAAAGAAGTTGTTAAAGAGCTTGGAGGAGTTGGGATTGTTTATTTTCACGGTCAGGAGAAGATAGGGTAGCGGTAATTGATTATGTGATGGTGGATGATAAGTTAAGAGCGAAGCTCACGAAATTAGAGGTTGGAGCTTATATTTATTTGGATCACGTTCCCTTAATAGTGACACCAGAGGGAGAAAAAAATAATATTAATGCGCATAAAAAGTGGGTAATGGTAAAGAGTGCAGAAAAAGAAGACTGGTCAAGGCAAAGAAAGAAACAGTTCAGAGAAAAGATAAAAAATATCAAAATGGGAGAAGGAAAAGTGGAAGAAGAGATGGAAAACATGATAGGAGAAGTAAAAAAAGTATTAGAGTGCAACAAGAAAAATGAAGTCAGTAAAGGGGGGAACAGAAGTGGATGGGATGAGGATTGTGAAAAAAAAGAAGGAGGTCAGAAAGGAATTAAGAAAGTGTAGAAAAGAACAAAGTAATGGCGAAGAATATAGGGGAAAAAAGAAAGAGTATTCTAAGTTGTGTGATCAAAAGAAAGAGGAAGAGAATAAAAGGTTTGAGGAAGAGGCGGAGAAGGCTAGGATGAGAGAAGAGGTATGGAAGGTAGTAAATAGAGAAAGAAGAAGAGAAAGAGTAAACCAAGATATTAAAATGGTAGAATGGAAAAAGTATCTTTTGGATTTGTTAGGAGGATTAAAGAGAAAAACTAGGAAGCGAGGAAAATATGGCAGAGAAAGAAATGAGGAGGAGAACATAACAAGGGAAGAAATAGTCAAGGTGTTATGAATAATGAAGGATGGAAAGGTACCTGGTATAGATGAGATTCCGAATGAAGTATGGGAATATAAAGGGACAGAACTAGAGGAATGGGCACAGATAATGTGTAATCGAGTATGGAGAGAAGAGGGGTGGCATAAGAAGGATATAAGAAAATAAAAAAGGAAGGTTTACCACAGTATTTAGAAAAAGGATGGGGAGAGAGAAGGTGGACCAGAATAGCAAGGTTTATATTGGGAAAAGAGACAAGAGAGGGGATGTATTGGGAAAAGGAAGAGAACAGAAAGTGTAGAATATGTGAATGGAAGGAGGAAACATGGGAGTACGTATGGGAAGGATGTAGGAGAGGAATGAAAGATAAAGGAAGCTAGCAAGAGAATGTGGGTAAGATTCTAGGGGAGGATGGATTATGAGAAGAATAGATGGAGGAGTTGGAGGGTGCTAGGGGAGCTAGGACAGATTATAAGACAATAAAAAAACCCTTAGGGGACACATTATGAATAAAAAGTAAAATAATAATATATGTAACTGACAAAATAGGTTATTTATGCTACCGAATGGAAATGTAAAGGTGATCTATACACATTACCAGTCCTAGCGCTTACACGAAACCTTACATATACGTGGTTGTCATTTGGTAAATCGCCTCCAGAGCTGCTTGCTTTACTCCCATTTTCATGATTCTGCTCAAAAACATCGTACTTTTGGAAAGATTTAGCTATATAAATTTTTTCATTCGCATTCATTTTAAAGATCTTTGGACCATGAAGAGCAGGATTAAAACCAGGAAGTTCATCAGTTCTTCGGAGAAATACTTCATAATGATATCCAACTAATTGTATAAAAACTTTATCTAGCCTAGTAAGATGTTCCTCAGGTCTCATCCAGACAGGTATTTCTGAATTGTTCATTTGTATTAGAAGTCCATCAAACGTATAGTTGTTCCTCACTTTTAAAAAACACGAGCCAGGATAAACATTAACTGCATCTAATTTTGTAACAAAAAATTAACATTTATGAAGTTTTTCTATAATAGGAACTTACAATGTTAACAATTTTGAACAAGAACTGGTTGGGAAATAGTTAAATGTGGGTAGAGGCGTAGTCGAGGCCTGGCGAGGCTTGGCGCCGCAAGGGTGGGGGGTCTCCCTTCCCTGAAAGTAACGTAGCTGTTGGCTAAAGACCAATTTTACGCTTTTAAATTTATTGAAATTAAATTGATGTAGATAGCAAATTAAATTCAATACATATAAGACTTTAAATTCGTAGGATCTCAAACCAAAATATATTGTCTTTTTAACAAAATTGTTTAATGTTCAACCAAAGAAGATTTTTTAAACAAATAAATGAATTTTCAACACAAAAAGACAAATTAAAAATATATATTTTTTTAACTAATTACTTGCATTGAAAATCAACAGGATGAACTTTCTAGTAAAAGAGACAAGGTTTTCAACAAAAAAAATAGTTACAAAGATTTAACAAAATAATGCGATTTGAAATTTAAAAGACAAACAGTGTAGAAAAAAGTTGTATTTTCACAAAAAATTTATTTTTAAACCAAGAAAAATAAATCTTGATTCGAAACGAATGAATTTTTCCAAATATTTATTTTTGATTAAAATGTCGAATTTTGAAACAAAAAAAGATTAAAATTCAATGAAATATTAAAATTTTTAGGAAACATTTTTCAGAGGATAGTTGAAACTTCATCAAAGAAATTTATTTTCAACCAAAAAAAAATGTTTTCTTTACCACCAGAAATGAAATTTCAACAGTGGATAAAAAATATAATTTTCTACCAAAAACGGATGACTTTTTTAACAAAATTCATAAATTTTCTACCAAATAGCTGAAATTTTACAAAAAAGTTAAATCTTCATTAAACAAGTTTAATTTTCTACCCACACACAAACAACTTTTTCAAACAAAAGTGGAGTAGTTAAATTTTCAGATTAAAATTTAATTTAAAAAATAACTTTGGCAAAAAAAAAAACATTTTTCAATCAAATTGTTCAATTTTTAAAAATATAAAAATGTACCTAAAATTTGAATTTTCGACCAAGAAGATTAATGTTCTACCAGAAAATACGGTTTCTGAACTTATACAATATGAAATATACGCTTTTAACAAAACATGGAATAGATAATTTTTGGGAAAAAAAATTTGATAACTAAAAAAAATGCATTTTCAACAAATCCGTCAAATTGTAAAATTAAGAGGTGAATCTTATGACAAGAATATAATTTAAATATTATATATTTAATATTAAATTTAAAAAACACGAATTATCTACAAAAAAATTGAATTGTTTAATCCAAAACTATGGTTTTTCAATAACCACCCAAAATTACAAAACAATAATAAATATTGAAAACTTAAAGCAAAATGTATTTTTTTTAAGATTACGAAATGAAAAAGCTTTTTAATGCTTTTGAAATTTTTTATTTAAAAATTAAGCTATTGAGTTCGCAATTGATTTTCTTTCTTAAAAATTTCTTATTTTAGTTAAAAATAATTTTTTTTAAAGATTTTTTTTCAAAATTGGTTTTTTTCCTAAAAAAGGAATTATTTGTTGAAAAATGTTTTTTTGAAGCGAATTTTTTTGACCTAAAAATTTAGCTATTTTATGTTTGGCTTGACCTTTAACTTTTTCGGTGGAAAATTCAGATACTGTTTTGGTAAAATTTTATATATTTTGATAAAACTTTGTCCCTTGTGATAGAATATAATTTTTCGTGGTTACTAATTTTACCTTTTTGGTAGCAAATATATTGCTTTGATAAAACTTTTTGGTTAAAAATTAATGTCGTTACTTAAACATTGATTTTTTGAATTAAAAATTACATTTTTTAAATAAAAATTTAGTTTTTCTATTTTTTGTCGTAAGTTCATTTGTTTTGGTCAATAAATTAATTATTTTGTTGAATTTTTAATTTATTAAATTCTTCTTTTGACTAAAATTCCTTGAACTTAATTCCACATTAAAATTATATTTAAAAAATAAGTAAGATAAGTAAGAATAATTAAAAAAAATGAATTGTCAAGAAAAACGTTAAATTTGCAATTGATTAAGCATTAATTATTTAATTTTAAAGCCGAAAAGACGAATTACCTGCAAAGAATTTATTTTTTAAATCCATTACTATAATTTTTAACCAAAAAGTTTAATTTTCAACCAAATAGTTCAATTTTCTACCAATTTGTTGAATTTTAAAGACAAAAAGGTAAAGTTGATTTATAGAATTATTGAGAATAAAAACAAAAATTCAAAGACCAAATTGCAACAATCACTGTAAAATGTTCCTATTGTAATTTGAAAAAAGATCCTCTTTATAAAAAGAAAAATCAATTTTTACAAAAGAAAACAAATTTTTTGAACAAAAATAAAAAGGATGAAAGAAAAATGATAAGGGCACCAACTTTTGTCCTTTTTATTTTTACTATTATCAAATCACAATAAAACACATTTGCAAAAAATATTCATAGTATTCAATTACAATAATTTTTGGTCAATATTATTTACAATTTTTCTCTTATTTTGATTTGATAATAATAAAAATAATAAAGACAAAAGAAATAAAAATAAAGAAGGAATGGGATTTTGTTGGTTGCCTTCTCAGTTTTCTTTTCTATTTTTTATTTTTGTCCAACAATTTTTTTTTCCTTATTTAGAATTTTTTTTCTTTTTTAAAAGTGAATCTTCTTTAAATTACAATAGCAACATTTTATGGTGGTTTTAAATTTGATTTTATTTTATTTTAAATTTCTTGAATTTTAAAGGTTAATTTTATACAAAACAATGGAATTTTCAAAACAAAAATATTATTTTAAAAGTAAATAATTGCGTTTTTAACTATAATTATAAATACTACATAAACAAATTAATTTTATGAAAAAGTATTTAAACTTTAGTAAAAAAAATCGTCTTTTCAACAGAAAAAAATGAATTCTCAAGAAAGTATGTACCAGTTGATATTTTCACCAAACAATTGCATTTTTTACCAAAAAGGATAGATTTTCAAACAATAATTTTCCAATTCTACCAAAAAAGACGAATTTTTAACAAAATATATGAATTTTTAACTAAAAAGTTGAACGACCATTAAAAAAGGATATTTTTTTAACCAAAAAGTTAAGTTTTTAACTGGAAAAGATAAATTTCTAACTAAAAATAGAATAAATTAATTCTCAGTTAAAAAAATTTATTTTAAACAAAACATGAAACGAAATTTAATAAAAATATTTAAATTTTCAACCTCAAAAAGGAAACTACAACTAAAAAACGAATTTTGAGCAAAATAGATAAATTTTTTATAAAAAAAGATGACTTTTGACAATCTATTTGAATCTTAAACAAAATAAGTAAATTTTGATCTAAAAAATGCAATTTTGGATGATTTCAGACATTTCTCAAAATACAGTCATGATTTTAGCCCCTATTAAATTTTGAATAAAGAAACCTCAAAACTCAATTTTAAAATGTCCATAAATTTTTCGGAAATTTATGTACATTTTCGATCATTGACGAAATTTTACTGTTAAATACAGTAATTTAATTAATTCCCGGATATTGATTAAATTGTTTGTTAATGTATGGTAACTGAAGATAAATGACTCAAAATTCAATAAAAAATGTCTATAAATTTGCGGAAATTCATGGAAATTTTCTATCATTTATGGTAATTTTCAAGGTAAATATGTTTATGTACCATACATTATCCAGAGGTAAACTTTAAACATTTTTTTAGCAATTACCGGAAATTAATTAAATTTCTTTGTAGTTTTTGGTAAAATCGATGGTAGATCATAATAACTTAAGACAAATTACCCAAAACTTAATAAAAAATTTATAGAAATTTCCAGAAATTTTCGATAATTTCTCCCTAGAGGGTGAAAATTAGAACTTTAGCCTTGCTTCATAGGCGTCAAAAAGAGCTGAAATCATTCATGTGTCATAAAGAAATATATAATTTGTTTCCATTAAATTTAAATTATTTAGTTTTAATTAAAAATAAATATAAGAAAAATTCTTTGAGTATAAATCTATTTTTGCTAATACAAAGATACTGTTTTTCACATCTCAAAATAATGCTTAAGTACATTTTACTCTATATGTGCCCATATAATTTTAAATATTTAAAATGAAGGGGAGGGGGCTATATTAAAAGTAACGTTTATGGAACTGGAAGTTACTTCTTTCAGTAGAAAAAAATGAACTCAGCGCATTGTGGGGCTAAGCCCGCACTTTCTTATATTAAAAAAACGGTTACACGTGAAAACTCACCTAATCGCATGTGAATGAGCTTTAAGGCTCTTGTGTCGGTATTTACGTAAGGATTTTATAATTGGTCAATGGTGGGTATTTTTTCGGATAATCAACAAAAAAATTACGCTTGGAGCTAAGCGCACACTTTCTTATATTAAAAAAAAAGTTACAATTGAAAACCCGCCTAATCGGATGTGAAAGAGCCTTAAGGCTCTTGTGTTGCCTTTGGCGTAAGGATTTTTTAATCGTTAAATGATGGTTATTTTTTTCGGATAATCAACAAAAAAATTACGCTGGGGGCTAAGCGCGCACTCTTTTATATTAAAAAAAAATCACACGTGAAAATTCGCCTAATCGCATTTGAATGAGCCTTAAAGCTCTTGTGTTGGCTTGTACGTAAGGATTTTATAATCAGTCAATGGTAGGTATTTTTTCGGATAATCAACAAAATAATTACGCTGGGGGCTGAGCGCGCACCTTTCCGCGGGGGCTCAGCGCGCACCTCGTGTGGGCGCTACGAGACTCTGAAAAATTATTTTGTGCCCGACTGAATTAGGAACTCGTATTTTTCATTAATGCACTGCGGGCGGAAAATCACCGTTTGTTTCCCAGGGTCGAAAAGGTTTTAAAAAAGGAACTTGCGGGCGAAAAAAGCTCTCTATTCTCCGCTTACCTCACATGTCTTTAAAAGACAAATTTAAGAGAGAAATTGAATGCTTTTATCAAATTAACCAAATTTTTTTGAGAAATCCAAAAGCGCGCGCTTAGCCCCCAGCCTGCAAATTTTCGAGTGTGCGCTTAGCCTCACCTGTTTCTCATTAGTCTTTTGACTCTCCGTCCATTTTATCAAATATCGACTAAGCATTTGCTCATAGACAATTGCGTCCGCAAAGAAAATTGTAGTTAAAATATATCTTCTGTGGCGAGTAAATTTTTTGCTGAGTATCGTAGCGATTATGAGACACTTCAAGAAAAAGTAAGTTACCTAATTCTGACACGTGAGGTGACGATATTTGTTGGCTCGAAGAAAAAGAAGAAGTAGGAAAAGAGGGTATGGGCAAGAGTAGAGGCGAGTGCTGGAGCGGGCTTTGAAGGAAGCTGCGTAACGAGCGTTGGGACGTGCATGGAGGCGAGTTTGGGGGCGAGCATAGGGGCGAATGCTTACATCCTCCTGTACAAAAGTTGCCCTGCAAACTTAATTCTGTAAGAACAAATAGCAATGGATCAATTTTTAATTTTTGTAGTACACTAAAAAGTAGACTGACAAGTAGAGGCTAGGATGTCGTGAACATCCTATCCTGTCTTCCCAAAGAAAAAAATATTACCATTTGAATACCTGTTTAACAATTATTACAACAGACTAGTATTCAGTATAAAATATGAGAAAAACAACAGCATCGGTTTTTAGAGGACAATTTTAAATATATTACTTAAGCAAAGAAAATTTACAAATTAATAGCGTTGCACACTCTAGGCCTGACGTAGTTCTGCTTGACTTAAAGAAACAAACCATGTTCGTTATCGAATTTTCGGCACCAGCTGACAAAAACATCATAAATAAAGAGAATAAAAAGTAAAAGGGGTTGCGACGATTGTACGCGGAATATTCTGTTAAATTAATCGTCCTTATCACCGTCGCTCTTTGAGGTGCTAAACTTTTACTGGTTAATATCCTGAAAAGCATCCCTGCGTGTTAACAATATGCTAAAACACTTGTGGGGAAAGTGCAGAAAGCAGTCGTCCTTGGGTCGTTTTGTGTCCTCAGGGTGCACGAGACTTTTGCCGGATCGTGAGGAAAAGTTGCTACTCGTTAATACAAACATAGGAAAAACAAATTTTTAAAATCGGACAATATCTTCCGTTCGCGCATCGCGCTCAAAATGTTCGCATTTAAACAAAAATTGAACAGACATACGAAAAATGGTAGAAGATGTAAATTTGGTCCCATCAAGAACTTTTTTTGTACATAACATGGCTTTGAGGTATAGAATAGGGGAAAAATGTCACATATCCCTCTTCTGCCCCGCATCAACCTGATCTTATGTATATAAGGCAAATCTAAGGCTTCAAATCGACGAAAATACCCTCCTCTTTTTGGCATGTTCCACCCAAGCGGTGGGGAGGGCGTATTTCTTCTTGAAGAACCCGTTACGTTTTGGTTTGATTGCCATTCGTTCGTGAAATTGGACTGACAGTGGATAAGAAGGAAATACGAAAACTTAAATCAAGCTTGCAAAGAGAGGCTCGTCAGCTCAATCAGCTCAGCACACAAATGCAAAGCTTGCCTGGTCACTCCGTTTGCAGTACTAATCCTAAAACAGAAGAGACAAATTTTGATGTCAATGAGGATGATTCAGACAGCCCACATGTTCCTTGTATGCTCTGTCAGGGAGCTCAAAGTCCTCACAGATGTGCCTGTCGCTAACAGCAACTGCTTTGACAAGTACTTGCTTCGGCCTACCTGACAGAGCAACAGCTACCATTACCTCTAGCGTGCTAAAGGACCTAGCTCTTATTACTAATAACAATACATCTCTCATCATTGATAGGAGCAAAATTAGAAGAGAAAAAAAAGTTCAGATTGAAACTTACCAGTTTGGAGCAGCAGGAACATCAAATGAATGGCCCAATGTGTGTGTACTTTGATGGCAGGACAGATAAAACTTTAGTGTTGGTCGACCCAGAAGAAAAACTATACCAATTTGTAAAAAAAGAAGATCATATTACTTTAATTGAGGAACCGGGTTCAAAGTACCTTTGCCATCTAGTGCCCATCTGAAAAAGTGTAAAGGACACTGCTTTCTGCATCATACACCATTTAGAAGAAAATAAAATAGATACTTCTAAAATGGTAGTGCTTGGAGCTGATGGCACAGCACCAAGCACTGGTTGTAAAAGTGGAGCAATTAAATATATAGAAATATAGCACGACATTGCGGTTTCCATTGCTGCTGGATAGTGTTCCTCAGACCTAGCAAATCGGGATCCGGGACCAATATCTCATGCTCGGTGGTTAACAACAGCAAACAGGTTCCTGAGACTGTACATTTCATTTGAAAACACACCTGAAAATCTCATCCACATCGTTACATACATTATGACAGTATACGTACCCCTGTGGTTTGAAATTAAGACAACATCTTCAATAGTTGAGGGACCTAAACATATTTTTGAATGCATCAAGAAATGAAGAAGCTTACCTGCAAAAATCCAAGAAGTGATGAAGATAGTTATTCAAACAAATGCCATCTTTGCCCATCCAGAAAACCTTCTTCTTTCGATGGTAACCGATCATAAATTGGTCTGCCACCAAAATTACCTGTTCACCTCTTTTGACAACCCTTTCTTTATCTGACACTACAGACTTGATTTCCCAGGTGGGAAAGCCAACTCTTCCTTTGAATCTGGCAGACATACCCTGTCATACGTAAGCCGTAGAGCGCAGTGTCAAGCTAGTAACACAGGCCTCCTCAACAGTTTATGGGCACGAGAGACGTGATGGTTTTCATAAGAGCCAGCCTCGCCTCTCGTGCTACCATCCTAAAATTTGAAACTAAATAAGAATTCGCAGTACCCAAATCTGTATAATTTTCCACCCCCACTTTTGGTTCGTTGGTTGGGCAGGGTGTGGGTGGAACTTGCGGTGCAGCCACCTTCCCGTGGTAAGTTCTTAGTCGCCCTAGAAAGGACGGGCCAAGAGCTGCACAATATCGGTCCCTCCGGGAGAACAAGGGGAGGGGCCGTATTTTTCCGACTTTCAGCCTTAAGGTTGTCTAATGTACAAAATATCAGGTCGATAGGTCAACATTTAAACCTCCTGCAATAAGAGCTATTTTTAACGAAAACTGTATGTGGCATTTTCCCCCTATTCAAATTCGAAAATTTTGAACGACATGCGCGAACGGAAGATACTGTCCGATTTTAATTTTTTTCTCTCTAAGCCTGTATTAACGATAAGAAGGTAAGGAGCAGAGCTGACTGAATCAGAAAGATAACTTGAAGCTGCGTACGATCTCACAGACCTGTATGCCAATAGCACAGAGCAATACAGTCCACCTTCTCAATAGTGCCGCGATCGGGTCCTTTCTCAATAGTGCCGCGCTGGCATTAATGTCTCGTTCAGGAGTAAAAGTGTAGATTCCTATAAGGGATCGTCCAGAAACTACGTTACTACTTTAGGAGGGGGGCGTCTCACAAAACCTTCTATTGGTGGATATATTTGACTTTTAGAATTTAGAGACATTTCTTTTTCTAAAAGTACATATAGTAATGTTTTTCGTACGTTTTCAGATAACGGATAATGTTTTTTTTTGTTTTATTAAAAAATCGTATTTTTTTCGTAGTAAATTATTATTTTTGTTTAAAAAATTTTTCTTTTTTTTAAGCTTAAACTTTTTGGTTCATAGTTCTTAAACTTTTTCAAAAAAATTCGTTTTTTTCTGTAGAAAATTAAAATGTCTGTTTAAGGTAATTCTTCAATTATATAGAAAATGCATATTTTTTGGTAGTAAATTAATCTTTTTGTTTAAAAATTCACCTTCTTTAGTTGAAATTTCAGCTTTTTGGTTAAGAATTCTTGAATTTTGTAAATTTTTTTTTCGATTTAAAGTTAAACAACTAAGTTTTAAAGCTGAAATACATTCTTAAAAACTAGAAGAATTTTATTTAATTTTGAAAAATTTAACTTTTTAGTTAGGAACTTTTCTATTTTATTAAAAATTCGTCTTTTTTGGTAATAAATTATTATTTTTGTTAAAAATTCATCTTTTTTAGTTAAAAAATCCACTTTTTGGTTGACAATTATTGAATTTTGTTAAAAATTCTTTTTTCTATACAAAATAAATTTTCTGTATGAAAAATTAACTTTTCGTTAAAAATGTTACAAATAGATTTCAAAGTTGAACTTCTTTCTTAAGAGTAAAATTTAAATTTTTTCTTTCCTAAAACTTTAACTTTTAAAATGAGAATTTCTGAATTTTATTGAAAATCCGCCTTTTTTGGTAATAAATTAATCTTTTTGTGAAAAAAGTTTATCTTATTTAGTTGAAAATTCAACTTTTAATTTAAGGATTCTTGAATTTTGTTAAAAGTTCGTTTTTTTCTGAATAAAAAATTATCATTTCTTGTAAAAATTTCATCTATTTTGGCTGAAAATTGAACCACTTCTTTAAAAGCATCACAAATTCTTTTTAAAATCCATTTTTTCGCTAAATATCTATCATTTTAATCAAAATTTTCTCCCTTTAGTCAAAAATTGAAATATTTTGTAGAAAATTTGTGCTTTCTTGTAGTTTGAAAATTAAAGGTAAAAAAATTCTTTTGATTAGGAATACCTTTGCTTCTTTAAAATCCAGTTAGTTTTCAGTTTGAACCATTTTTTTCATAATTTCATTATTTATTAACAAAAATGCATAAAAAATAGTTTTTTGCATCTCTGAGCAAGATTAAAAGGGTTTTGCCCCTTGCAGCTTTTTTAGAACTTGTATAAACCGTTTGCAACTTACAAAGTTGAAAAATAAAAATAATTCTTTAACCAAAATTTACAATTTATAACAGTTATAATTAGCTATATCAAGGTTAAAAATCTTAAAAGCAAAAATAAAATTTCCGACCGAATAAAAACGTTTCTCTGTGAATTGTTGTTAAATAATTATAATTTATGTGAATAACGTCTAGGCTTTTTATTTGTTAGTAAAAAATCATACAGGCCAACCAGTGTCATAATTTTCCCAAAAACTCTTGCAAAATCTGTACACAAAAATCTAAAACAGAATTATGTCGAAAAATTTCACATGAGAGCCCTGGATATGCTTAAATAATTTACCTTAACTTTGTTTAAACAATAAAAAGTCAATGTTCTCAAATTGTAGAGAGGCTGCGTAACGTTTAGAATTTCCCAATATGACCTTCTTATTACTTGAATATGGTTAAGAATAATTCACTATTGCCTTATTTTATTAGACTTTTCTATTTTTCACGTTTCCCAATTTATGAAGCTGTTATTTTTCTAGTATTAAATAAGAAAATATCTTGAATCAGTAATTTTCTACTAATTTTAGTGACGTACTTTCAGCTAATCGAATCTGTAAAACTCCACTGGAAATTAGTTAACTTTTGCTAAATTTGATTCAGAAAGCAACAAAGCTTAAAAACTCAAATATAATATTTGGAAATTTAAACTACCTAACTTTCAATATTTCATTTTTTTATTTTTAAAAAGTAATTAAATATTTCAATTTTTTCTGCTTCTTAACTTCAATATCATGACTTTCTAAATAAACCATAAATATTATGTTTGATTTCGTTTTTTGAAGATGCGACCTTAAAGCTAATATAAAAGTGAAAATTTTGTTATATCAACTTTAAAATGCCATTGAAAGAAATAAAAAATATATCAGCGGAGGTAAGCTCTGAATTTTTAATTTTTAATTTTCTAATTATTTTTTTTATTTAATAAACTAAACGCATTGATGTTGATAACACTTTAAATGGACTGAAAAAATAGCCACTTGTTAGGTGTTTTAAAGATAAAATTTTGCAATACTTACTAATAGAATTTAAAATAACGACCACGGTGACGACCAGAATATGAAGCCTACTCATTTTTTTAAACGTAGGAAAAAATGATTAACGCAAAAATTTTTAGAACAGCGCTAATAATGAATATTCTGTTATTGCACACCCTAGTCTTCAAATTTTTGTAATTAGCATCACTTTATTTGACGCAGATTAAAATCTTATCAATTTATACAATATTTGCTTATACTCTTTTTAAATGACTCATCGAATGAAGAAAAGTAATCTGAAAGATAAGAGTTTCTGATATGTAATTATGTTACTTAATGAATAAATTATGTAAGAGAAATTATTTAAATAAAGTTATGAATGCATAATGCGCATTGGAAATGTTAAGTTTTTTAAATTCCTAAAAACTTTAATATTTTGGTAATGTTGCTCAATGTGTTAGTTGCCCCAAAAATGAACTTAGTGCAAGGATGGAAAAGAAAGAGAAAAAAAAACGAAACAAACGCGTATCAAAATTGAGAATTTACAGCAACTTGGGAGGCCCTAATATACAATAAAAATATAGAGGGCGCATGCACTATGCTCCGGGTGATCTTTCTTAAGGGTGTGACTGAAGTGTGTAATACTGCGGTTGTAGCAAGAATACGTGGTACTGCTCCGGGATATCATTGTTAGGAGTATGACTAAAGTAATTGGTACTGCGATTGTAGCAAGAATGTATGTTGATGCCCGGGATATCTTTGTTAGGAGGGCGCCTGAAGTATGTGGTACTGCAGTTTTAGCATAAGTGTGTGGTGATGTTCCGGGATATCTTTGTTAGAAGTGCGACTTAAGTGTGTAGTACTGCGGTTGTAGCAAGAATATGTGCTGATGCTCCAGGATTTCATTGTTAGGAGTGTGACTAATGTTTTTTGTACTGCGATTGTAGCAAAAATGTATGTTGATACCCCGGGATATCTTTGTGAGGAGTGCGCCTGAAGTATGTAATACTGCAGTTGTAGCAAGAATATGTGGTGATGCCCCTGGATATGTTTATTAGGAGTGCGCCTAAAGTATGTGGTACTGCGGTTTTAGCATGAGAGTGTGTGTTGCTCCGAGATATAATTTTTAGGAGTGCGTCTTAAGTAATTGGTACTGCGATTGTAGCAAGAATGTATATTGATGTCCCTGGATATCTTTGTTAGGAGTGCGCCTGAAGTATATGTTACTAAGTTTGAAGCATCAGTGTGCGGTGATGCTCCGGGGTATCTTTGTTAGGACTGTGACTTAAGTGTGTAGTACTGCAGTTTCAGCAAGAATAAGTGGTGATGCTCCGGGATATAATTTTTAGGAGTGTAACTAAAGTAATTGGTACTGCGATTGTAGCAAGAATGTATATTGATGCCCCTCGATATTTTTGTTATGAGTGCGCCTGAAGTATGTGGTACTAAGGTTGTAGCATGAGTGTGTGGTCATGTTTCGGGACATCATTGTTAGTTGTGCGACTTAAGTGTGCAGTACTGCGGTTGTAGGAAGAATATATGGTGCTGCTTCAGGATATCATTGTTAGGAATGCGATTAAAGTATATGGTACACTGCAGTCCCGCTATAGAAGCCGTTTCGGGGGTACTCTTCATCTCCTTCGTACAATCTCGTAAATCGCCCAACAATAAAAAAATCAGGACCGTATGAATCATTTTCAGTTGAAGTTTCGTCTTAAATTATTTTTTGTATTATTAAACTTGTGATTTTATAATGTCATAATGATTGTGAAAATATGTGTACCATTTTAATCAAAGAGAAAAAAATCCTGGTCATTCCCGCTCATTACCGGTATCTATCTCGGTTCACAAACATTTGTCACGGGCAACAAAATAAAAAAATTCGAACTCTAAGGCTAAGCATTTTTCCATTTAAAGTAATACAAAAAAAACTAAAAATTAAAGTGTAACAGTTTTTAATTTTTAACTTTTATAAATAATAAAGTTCAAAGATATAGATTTAATTCTAAAAATATAACGCCAAGTTATCATTTTTAATGCTCTAAATTAAAGAATCAATCAATGAACTATAAAATTTTCAAAATTTTATTAATTTGAGCTGGAAACATTGAAAATTGATAAATTTAATTTTTTTAACTGAACACTTCGTAAATTAGAAGTTAAATTATTTTCATTTAAACGAGTTAAGAAAATCCTTTAAAAGCTTAAACAATGTTATTTTCAAATCATGAAAAATCTAGAAGTAGTTTTAAATGGTTTTCAATTTAAAATTATTTTTGAAGTTTTTTCAGAACCTCTAAATATTTTAATAAGCATAAAATGGCAAAAGGTAAATGTTTTTTATCCGAAAATTTTCACTTCAAACGCTTTTAATTTTTCATTGTTTAAGTCTTCAAATCTGCATTTTGAATTTCTTGAAATTAAAAATGTCAGCTTGAAAAAAAAATCTAAAATGTAAAATTTTTTAATTAAAATATAATCGAATTAGGCATTGTAAAGTATATAGCATCATAATTGAAAAAGTTAACAATTCAACTCAATATTTTAAAAGCTAATAAAATCGAACTTAGACAGATTTTTCTTCTTAAGATTTGTCAATTTCCTGGTCAAAATATAAATTCAGCAAAAAAATTATTTGAGGCACCTGATTTCATTTCTTCTGAAAGCTTATATGTCTCTTTGACACACTCCTACGTTGTTTTGAAGTTGCTCCGCTGACCTAGCAGCGTCACTATGGTTTTAGCAAGAATGTGTGGTGATGCTTCGGGATATCATTGTTAGTAGTGGGACTAAAATGCATGGTGCTGCGCTTGTAGCAAGAATGTGTGGTGATGCGCGATGAAATTATGTAATCCGTGTGGCTACCCACAAAAAAAAGCAATCATATATAAGAAAGTTTGGCATTACAGGCCTTAGCGATAAGGAGAAAAATATACTAAAAAATAATTATAGAGACAAAAACAATACTAATTAAAGAAAGTAAAGAAAAAAGTAAAAACGAAGAGAAGAAAGAAAATACATATCCATTTTGAAAGAAGCAAGAAACTGTTTTTTAAATTTGCGTTAATCATTATGAAAAGAAGTAGTAGTAGAGAGATAAGCAGCATGAGAAACAGCAACAAATTTTAAAATTAAATATAAGAATAATTCCTTGAATTAAGAAAAATCATAGGGAACCTTATGCGATATGCGAAGTGAGAAAAATTTATGCTTTTTAAATAACCTTTAGCCATACAGATTTTAATTTTTAAAAAGTTAAATATATTTTTATAACAAGAGTTTATAACAGTTTTGTAGATCATTCTTGGTTAGACAACTTTTGTCCTTTCTTTTTTTCCTTTCGTATGTCGTTTTTATAAAAATTTAACTAATTTTACTTTTTATCTTGTTTTTTACTATTCAAAGAAAATTTACCTACTAGTTCTTATTAAAAAAGATTAGTAAGAAATCTGTAGATTCTTTTTGGGTAAAAAATTTGTGTCTATTTATTTTTTTGTCGCACCTTTTGTCTTTTTTCAACTAATGTTTTTCTTTAATTTTTAACGTTATTTTTGACAATTAAAAAAAAACTTGCAAGTGATGTCAAACAATTATTTATAAGCAAAATTAAATAAGTTTTCATTTTTAATTAATTTTTTAATTTATTAAAATTAATTATTAAATTAATTAATAAAAAACTATTTGTTATGATTGAAAGCAAAAAACTTCAGATAAAAAAAGGTTCATAACAAATTTTTAGCTCATTTTTGGGTGAACAACTTTTGTTCAATAATTTTTTTTCTTCGCTAGTATCGTTTCTCCAAAAAATGAACTTTTTTCTACTCTAAATGTTGTTTTTTACAAATAAAACAAAAACTACGAATTCTATAACAAACTGATTAACAACAAAATTCTAGATTTTTTTTCGCCGCAAAATTTTAATTGTTTCCTATTTTGCATAAAATTTTTTAAAAAATTATTTTTTAACTAAATTTTCTATCAAAATATTTTTTATTAGCAATTAATATTTTTGGTTGTAAATGATATTTCTTTATTAAAAATTGAAGTAAAATTTAACAATTTAATTGAGAATGTATTTTATTTGCTTGAAAAGTTTTTCTTCCAACTGAAAATTATGCTATTCTATTTTTTCATTAAAACTGATATTTGTTAGTTAAAGATTCACCTATTTTTTGAAAATTTGTCTTTTTTTGTAGTAAATTAACCTTTTTGGCAGAAAATTCATGTACCTTGTTAGAAATCATTCTATTTTGTTAGAATATTAATCTTTGTGGATGAAAATAATTTATTTGGTACAAAATTAATTTTATGAACTAAAAATTTTATTTTTTTTTATTTTTGATTTTAACCTAAAGTTAATTTATTTACAAATTTAACCAATTCTGTTAAAAGATTGTTGTTTTGTTGTGTTAAAACGCAACTGAAATCTTTTTTGGATGAAAATTCAGCTATTTCTATAAGCTCGTGTCTTTCCAATTTCTAATAAAATTTATATATTTTAGTATAACTTGCATCTTACTTGGATGAAAATGCATTTTTTTTTAATCCAAGAATTTTATAAAAAAGTCATAAGTATTTATACCAAAAAAATTGACCATCTATAAAAAAAATTTCGACTAATATTTAGTTAAATTTCTAGTTTGAAAAATTAATTTTTGCTTCATAAATAGTAATTTTCCACAAAACCAAAGAATTTTCAAACATAATTTTTTCTTAAATTTTCACTTAAAGAAATAAGTTTTTAAGCAAATAAAATAAATTTTTAGCGAAATAGTTCAATTTAAATAAATGGACAATTAATATTTTCCCAGGAACCTCAAGATAAGTTTTTCATTTTTTGAAAGCTTTCAAGCTTCTTAAAAAGTTTCGAAAATTTTTTCAAAATCTTTAAAATTGTAAATTTCGCTTTGAATTTTTGCACATTTTCTTAAGATTGAAATTATTTCATAATTTCCAAAACCTTTAAACCTTTTAAATATCTTTTAAAATTATTCGAATTAAAAAAAATCTTAAAATTCTAAAAAGAAAAAAAATGGCCTTTAAAAGCAATGTAATTCTTTTATATTCTGTTTGGGCAATTTTAGATATATTTTGAAATGTATGAATGCCTTTTAAAATATCCTTTTGAAATTCGTTTTTACAAAGAAATAGCAGTTTAAATTTTCTTAGGAATTTAAAAAAAATGTATTATCTTGAAATCTCTCAAAATCTTTAAGAAGCGCCAAAATTTTTTTTTTTTTTTTTAAAACAAATTTCCTTCATGAAACTTCTAATTGCCTTCTAATATTACTCGAATTTTTTTGATAAATCTTTGTAATCGCGCTAATTGTGAAATTTGGCTTTAAAATCTTGTACATTTTTCTTTGAAAGTTTAGAAAACAATTTTAGATGTTTTAAAATCGCTCTCAATTTTCTCGCAAAATAAATTTTTTTGATAAAGTATCAGTTTAAATTTTCGCAGAAAAAGGAACCCACACAAAATACATTGAACAAAGGTTCCGGCGAAATCTTCCCGAACTGAGATATGTTATAGTTTTTGGTCGCCTGATCACGAAAATGTATATTAAAGAGTGAAAAAATGGACAGTTTTTCGGAAAAAAACAGCTCAAATGTCGAATTCATTGCTCGTAGGAACAGTCCACTAGTCTGTCCGACTGACATTTTATAGTTTAGGACCTGCTGATGAATAATGTCGAGGTCTGAAGGTCGAAAAATGAAACGATAGCCGTCAGTGTAACAACAAAGTTCGTTTTTGCATGGTATTAAAAAAGATGTATCTAGAAGTGGTAACTATTTGGCGCAACAGTCAGATCATGCCCACGAGGCTGTCCGACTGAGACTTTGTAGTTTTGGACCTGCTGATCAATAATATTATTTCAAATGCTCTATAAATGGCTGGATAACCTCTGATTAAGGACCCAATATTGTTAATTTGCATACTCAAATAGCTTTCAGGAAAATCTGATTTAAAACTTTGAAGCTCAAATAGGTCAGTTTAGTTTGGGTTTTGTTGTTTTTGTCTGTGAGCAGTATCAATGATCACATTGTGAAGCGATTTTGAAGGATAACGAACATTATTCTCTTTTCGAGCATAGCCAATGTACCATAATACGGCAGCAACATGTGCACATGAACCAAGGGTTCGTGCACCAGATAGGCACGTACAATAGTAACCTTGGATAGGATCAGGATCAATGTCATCTTGAGCGTCATGTTCTATGTCTTCAATAGGCACATAAGCGATTCAAACCTAATGTTTGATCGCATTACGGAATCGTGAAAAGACTCTGACTCTTATCAATCCTGGCTCTGGGATCGTCGGCGCATGACGCAAGACTTCCAATTGAAGCTCTTCCTGCTCCTCTCTTTGCAGCTCATCTTGGATGTATCCTGGAGCTAAGTTTACGTAATAAACTCCAACCGTCAAGTCTCTCAAAAATTGTAACGTTAAACGTGGAAAGTCTTGCACGTGCTGAGAGTTAAAGCGTATCCACCTCTGCGCATTTCTAGCTTGCAGGTTTTCCTCTTCTAGGAGCGCTTGAAGAACGTTCACCTACCGAGCTCTCTGTAGCAATTCTCTGGTCAGTTCTGCATTCGCACCTTGCATCTCAATTGGTGCATGGTACCTATTTATTATGGCACCAGCAATTCGGTAAAAATCGCCGAGATTGTGAAGATGCGGAACGCGTATGACTTGAGCGAAGAACTTGAAAATGGACTTCATGTGACCATTCCTAGCCTCAACAATACATCTTGGTATTGTCACCAATATCGATTTATTTGCTTCTTCAGTCAGCAGTGGAGGTTGCGCTTGTCGAAGTAGCGCGGGCATTTTCCACTGAATACCAAGTTTTTGAAACAGCTCTGTGGCATCTCGATAGCCTTTGTAAACCACAATAATCGATCCTTCAGGGAGCCACTCTCTCATCCTATCGTCATCTCTTTCAAACTCATTTCGAAGCATAGCAGCATCGTTGTTCCTGCTGTCCGAGAAACATGGTTTATGAATGTCGAGTATATATCAATTTGGTGACACTATCAGTGCAGGTTTCACTAGGTGGCGTCCTTTATGCACACAATATGACTGCCTGACTATCTGGATTCGGATTGTACAGCTCATTTGCTCAAGGACTGTCTGACAGTGGCGACAGCAAGACTTACAGCTTGTCGGCTTGAATACTGAAACATCATCTTCAAGAAATCATCGGTAAGTCCCTGTCGCAACTTGCACAAAAACATTAGGAGGTCCTTTTTTGTTACATAACTATGGCCACCTTGACAGGTTACTGGATAGCAAAAAGTCAAAAGTTTAACAAACTGTTCTTTAGTAATAGGGGAAATAGAGTGAAATTCTTCATCTGTAAAACTGTGTTCGTCATCAAATCTCGTTAAATTCATTGCCACGCTGCCAAGTCCCTGCAAAAAAAGATTAAGTTGCTGACCGTTTATAATATAGGGCCTGTTAATGAAGCGTAAGCCAGGCAACAACAGCAACCAAATGAAGCCTCGAACAAAAACGTTGACTCTGCATTCAACTGAAAGCCTGCGTATATGACGTACACCATTACAGATCACGCAACTATTATTCGCAGTTTGTGTCAATACGTTTAATCATAGGCAAGAAGGATCACGCTCCATTAACAATATTTCATCAGGGATGAACTGTTTGCAGTTAAAGCATAGTATCGTTCGCACTGTTACGTCAGTTGAATGCGTCACGTCAACGAATTGCTAATTCGCGGACAGCAGCATGTTCATCCCTATCTATTCGCGCCATTCGTTGTGGAGCAAAAACCCTTTCGCAAACACAACAGGACAAACGTTTCCTAAGCTCCATTGCGAAATGGTTCTATTTTAGAAACTTTAGCCTTGTATTAAAAGAAATTAGAAAAAAGTAGGAATTCTAATCGGCAATGCTGGTGGAATTTCTGAATAAATATACGAATTCAAATTCTGAAATCTCAGTATCAAATATCAATTATCAGTAATAATCAACAACATGTCTGAATGTGGGGTCCTTTATGAATATGTTTTCATGTTTGAAATTAATTTAGCATCTTTTTAAAACTTCTCAATGTCTCTTAAACTTGAACAAATTTTTTAGAAAACTTTGTAATCTTGCTAATTGAAAAATTTGGCTTTGATATCGTCCAGATTTTTCTCTAAAATTTGACGGAATAATAAAAAATGTTTTTAGTTCCTTGTCAATTTTCGGTTCAAATTAATTTTTTATAATAAAAAATCAGTATTTAAATTTGCTCAGGAATTTTAAGACATTTCTTTCATTCTCTCGAAACAATTAAAAGCACCTTTGTTTCGACTAATTTCGAGATTTTTCGAGAATTAATCGAAAATGACGCCATGCGCTTTTTAATAGACGGATAATGATATAGGATATAAGTCATCACTGGTAAGGTTAATTATAGGAAAGAATAACTTTCAACAATTTAACCAGAACAAATTTTTTTTTCAGTAAAAGTAAAATAAGAATAATTTTTCTATAATTGAAGTAAATTCTTAGACTTCGACTTCTAGAATTGTACAATCGTCCATTAAAATGTTTTTATTGTTCTTATTTAATTCCAGAAATACGCTACATTTTGAACAACAAATATTTTTATTTTCTGTACTGATTACAAATTTGCAATAAAATATACTAATTGCTAAAGCCCTAAACATTCAAAGTATTATAGTAGATTAATTTACTTACTGATTTTTGACAACTTATTACTTACTAAATAATAATAGACAACGTAATCATAGCTTAACTTATTTCAATACATATTGATTAAATAAATTTACGATAATTAAAGAAAATATTCACTTTTTACTGTTATTTTATTTAAAGTTAAATAACGTTTATATTAAATGCACTTAAACCTAAATAGTAATAAACATTAGGAATTAAAATTAATTTTAGTTCAGAACAAATTTCAACTAAAATGTTATATTTCTTAAAAACTAGAATTTTTCGAATTAGGAAAACTACTGCACTCTCGATATAGTGGCCTTAGCACTATCTCGGGACTCTCCAAATCATAGAGAATCAAGGCCGTATGAACTATTGCTGTTGAAGTATCATTTTTACATTTTTTGTTGTATTTTTGCCATTTTTTGTTTTATAATGTCATTTTGAACGTGAACATTTTTGTGCTTGGAAATAAAACTTGATTGAAGTACATATTTTTAATTATGTGCGTACATAGTTCATGACCAATAAAAAAATACAAATTAAAGCATTTAAATAAGAACTCTTGAATTTTAATATTTTCAATTTAATTTAAAAAGTTTTTATTTAAAAATTTGGTACTCGAACGATAAATAATTTACACATACAGCGGCGGATCAAGGGTGAGGTGAGTTCGAAAGGCGGGAAGTCACCGGTAAGTTCTTGGCGTTCCTGAAGTAAATTACCGCTTATTGAACTCTAGATATGAATAGAGTAAGACTCCGAGACTGCGCCGTCCTTAGGGCTGGGAGTGGTGGGGAACAAACCCGATTGAGTTCAGCCCCGCTTTTCTTTGGTCCCGCTTGAAGGTAGTAGCACATGAAAATCCTTTACAGTGCGCTGAAGATCTCTCGCGGACGTGCCATCCATCCACGAAGCCATAGAGCCAACCAATCGAATACAACCTGTCGTGCTGCTTCCGCCTGAGCAATGAGGCACGTAAGTACGATGGTATCTACACCAGCTCGCAACGCTCTTGGGTAAGTATCGGCACGGACCGCAGCGCCACGTCATGTTGCTCGCGATTGGTTGGCTTTAAGGTGGTCGCACAAGAAAATCCGTTGCCGTGCGCTGGAGACGTCTCACGGACGTGCCGTCCATGCACGAACCCATAAAGCCAACCAATCGCGTGCAACCTGACGTGCTGCTACGGTCCGCGGCGGTACTTGCTCAAGGACGTTGCGACCTAGTGTAGATAGCGGCGTAGTTCAGGCGAAAGCAGCACGACAGGTTGTGTTCGATTGGCTGGCTCTATGGCTTCGTGCATGGACGGCACGTCCGCGAGAGATCTCCAGCGCACTGCAACGGATTTTCTTGTGTTCTCCTACTTGCGGCGCGGATTGATTCCGTGGATACCCATTTCGCCTGATGATGACCTCGGTGATTCACGCACGAAACAAAGGAAAGTTAAACGTGCTCTATACACTTTAGCTTGAGTTTGGGTTACAGCAAATCTGACATATACGTATTCGGGATCTGGCACTGTGCCTGGGACGTGGTTTTCTGCTTCTTGTACACCTATATGATAATGCGCCAATATATCGTAGTGTGTGAAACGAGTAGCTACATAAATTTTTCCGTTTAAATCCACCTTAAAGAGCTTTGGACCATGATTTTCAGGATTATAACCATCAAGTTGTTCGTCCCTTAGGAGCTCTCCTTCATAATGAAGGTCATCTGCTCGTATAAAAACGTTGTGCGAAAAACTATTATATTCCGCATGTCTCATCCAAGAAGGTATGTTTAAATCTTCAATTATCAACAGACCTGCCTCAAATGTATAGCCGCCCTCCGCTTTTAGAAAACATGTGTTACGATAAACACGAGCAGCCTCTAATTTTGTAACAAAAAGTAAACATTTATTAATTTTTTTCTAAGCTAGTTGCATAAAATGTTAACAGTTTTAAATAATCACAGATCATAAAAAAGTTAACTATATGCACGAAGAGAAATTTCAAGAGAATAAATCACGCAACCGCTTAATTTGAGAGCTAGAGTTTTTACGTGTTTTAAAGGCACGGACCTAATGTTCTAAAAGCATAGAATTCGACGCCTGAAAGCAAAGTGACGTGGCCTAATTTCTGAAACTTCGAGAACTATCCTTTAAATGCAACACTTCCGAGATCTTAGTACTCGCGCCAAAGCGTAATTAAAGCAAGGTGCAATGCCTTGAGTTAATCTCCTGAAATTTCTCTCTGTTTAAGTCGCGGTACAGTCAAAAGACTTTGAAAATATTGTTTAAGTTTTTTATAAATAAACAAATATGTCGAAAGAATTATTTGTTAAAAGAATTTTTTTACGATTTTCCATACTTTTAAAGTTTTTAAAGAGAAATTTATGTAAAAAGAATATAATGTAAAAGAAGTTCCTTCTTCAGATTATTATTGCTAATATTATGAACAAATTTAGAACACAAATGCATTAATTACGCATTTTTCAGAAGAAAAATTTGTTTTTTTCGTTGTCATTTCTTCAATTAGGAGCTTTATGCTAATTTTAGAAAACTAAATAATTAATTGAGGAATATTATAAATTAAAAAAAAATTAATAAACAAATTGATAATTCGGGCATTTGTTGACCAAAAAATTCGTTTTTTTTTCAATGCTAGTCCTTTCAGTTGGGAAATTTATGATAATTTCAGCAACATTCATAACAAGGTGATAAATTTTATGATTTTTTAAAACACATTTAATAAAACAATGCATCGATAAGAAATTTTTTGTAATTTTTTTCTGTAATATATTGATATCATATTGATATCATAATGATAACATATAGAAATCTGCAAAAATCTGCAACAAAGAAGGATCAGTTTTTTACCATAAAATATGAATTTTCTATCTAGATGGATGAATTTTCGACAAAAAATTATGCCTTTAACAAAACAGTTAAATTTCCAAAAAATAATTCGAATTTGAACAAAACAGTGAAATTTTTAGTCTACAAAGATGTATTTTCAATATAATGGTGGCACTTATAAACAAGAAAGATTCACATTCAATCAAGGATTTGAGTTTTTGAGAAAAAGGAAAATTTTTCAGGAAAACTGTTGAATTTTCATCAAAAAAGTTCATTTTCAACAAAGAAAGATCACTTTTCTACCATTGAAGATGCATTTTCAACAAAGGAGTGAAGTGGTTGAAATAAAAAGTTGATTTTTTTAAACAAGATAGGTGAGTTCTCAACCAGAAAGTTAAACTTTAAGTCTATAAAAATGATGTTCTACCCAGAAAGACGAATTTTAAACAAAATACACGAATTTTCTACTAGATTGTTTAATTATCAACTAAAAATAGAAGTTAAATTTTCGGATTAAAACTCTAATAAAAAAAACGAATTTGCCGAGACCGCAGTAACAAAGACCGGTCTTACAAGTTTCTGGTGTATTTTAGTTTCCAAACTAAACGGATGAATTTTCTAGGAAACAGTAAAATTTTAAACATAAAATTATTATTAACAGCTATAGAATATTTTGTTAAAAATTAAACTTATTTGTTTAAAATTTATCATAATAGTTAATTATTAATCTGTTTAGTAAAAAATTTAATTATTTCGTTGGAAATATATATTTTTTTTGTATTCAACTGTGTGTCTGTAGATTTTTAGTTTTTTAACACGATAACTTAAGAATTCATAGATTGGATTGGCATTTAATATATTTTTTTTTAGTGTCATTAAATAAAGGTCGAGTTCGTTATCCAGCAATTTTGGATAAAAATTCAAAAAGTGAGCACATTTTGAAAATTTTTGAGACCACTTTTTTCAAGATATAAAAGTTCTCTGTACACTTATTTATAGTTTTTGATAAAATAAAAATATTCAGCGTAATAGCATTTTCAAAATCCAAAAAAAGAAACGAGAATGAACATTTTCAGCCAAACAACGCACGATACAAAAAAAGTCAAGAAAAATGTTTTTTCTAACACACCCTATAAATTTATCATAATACTTTTTGAATTTTTTTATAAAATCGAAAATTTAATTTTTTATTGCACAAAAAACAATCAAAAATCAAAAATTCTATTTTACGGAGAAACTATGCAAGATACAACAAATGACGATTTGACAAAAACTGTGATTTCAAAAAAGGTCTACAAATTTATTCATAGTGATATTTTGATAGGACGTGTACTTTTTGTTTTATTCTTAAAAAATGACATTAACAGTGAAAAGATCTCTTTTTTTTCTTGTGTGTGTGTTTTCCAATTATTTAATTGTTTTATGTTCTCAATCCTATTTCTTACGATTAAAACAATAAAATAACTGTCAAAAAAACATTATTTATGACAAATTAATTAATTTTTGCATTCTCATACAGAGAAGGTATTAGATTTGTGTAAAATTTTACCAAAAGTTTTTAAAAAAATATGTGGATTTTTTTATTGGGTTCTATTAATTTAGTTCATATTTTAGAAAAAAAAAATAAAAAATGGAAAAGGGGGCAGATTTTTCTGAAAAAAGGTGGGAGGGGATATAAAGTCTTCAAAAGAGGGAAAATTTTAGTTTTAATCTTTAGGGAAAAATTCTCAAATTTTAATTTCAATGTATATCAGAAAAGCGTAAAAAAAATAATAATTGGAACCAAGACAAACGGTTCAACATATTATGAAAACTTTTCATTTTTTTTAAAGAAAATAATCCTATTTACTTATTTCATTCAGTTATATGTATTTTATTTTTTTTATTATATTTTTTTTATTATTTATTATTTATATTAATGAATAAAAAATAATTTTTTGCCAGTATGTAAATTTATCCAAGGCTGTAAATATTAATTTTAGAAAAGCAGATTGCTTAACCGATTTAGCTTTGTTAAAAAAGTGAGATTGCAATTTCTCGAAACTGAAAAATGGGGTAAACAATATAAAATTTGAGAATAAAAATTTTTTTAATAACAAGAGTATATTTCAAAATTTAAGAACAAGCTGAATAAATTAATAAATTATTATATCTGACAGATAGAAATTAAAAAAATAATGCCTACTTTTAATTTTTTTCTCTAAAGAGCAAAATGAATTTGACTCATTATGTTTAACCGCCTTAGAGGTATTCTCAGGCTTAAGGAAAGATAATATGAATTTTTTACAGTCTTTGTTAATTTTCTTTTTTTTATAAATCAATGTTTAAAAAAATGTTTTTTTTCTCAGCTTTAAATTTCAGATAAATTTGAAATCAAATTGAATTACAATTTTAGTAACAAATAAGGCAAACAATTTGTTGCTTTTACCATTTTCTTATTATCAGCAAATTTTACAAAGATGTTTTATTTTCATACTTTTTGGCACAAATAAAAATCCTATGCTAGCTAATTTGTATTAAAGCAGTTGCTAGCTTCAGCTTTCTAATAAATATTTGCTTTTTAGACTTAATAAGCTTAAAAAAATTTGAAAACCTAAAATTTATCTTTCTAAATAAATTAAAAAACTTTTTTTTTCTAACAAAAAAAAACTCATTTCCATTTTCTTTGTATAGAAAAGCTCATCAGACTTAAAAGAATTCAGAAAATAGTAACTTCTGGCGAAAAATTTGGCTCTTATTAAATATTTTAATATTAAATGCAAATTTTCTATTTGTTAACATAAATTATTTAGAGCAAGTAAATATGTTTACTGTTAACAATATTTTGTAGTCGAATAAGTTTAATAAACTATTATGATACATATGTAGTGAAAAATAAATTTGTTCTGCGAAAAATAGGAATTTTCAATTTGTTAAATTAAGTTGTTTGTATCAAAGCTACTTATTATAATTTATTTATAACAATGATGAATAATGCTGGTCAAAAATGATTTTTATTATTTTCGTGAATCCTTTGAGATACTTTGATAAAAGTCAGGCAAAAATTTAATTTTTTATTAATTATCATATTTTTTACGCTTCGACGAAAATGCACTAGTCCTTTCTAAAATTGATGAATAATTAATTTTTTCAGAGTATGTGTAGTTTATCCAAAAATTAAATTTTTTCATTTTTAATTTAATTTCTTATGATTAAAGCCAAAAAACTACGCATTCCAGAAAAAAATTATTAATAACAAATTTTTAGATCATTTTTGGTTGAACTACTTTTCATTATTTTAGTCCCGTATACCGTTTTTCCAAAAATTTCATTTTTTGTTTTCAATCGTATTTTTTACGATTCGAAAAAATGTACTAGTCCTTTCTAAAAAAAAGGATGATTAATTAATTTTTTCAGAGCTTGTGCCGTTTGTCCAAAAATTTGAATTTTTTCATTTTTAATTTAATTTCTTACGATTAAAGCCAAAAAACTACCCATTCTAGAAAAAATAATTAACAACAAATTTATAGCTGATTTTCAATTTTTTTTCTTAGCTTGTGTTGTTCCTGAAAAACATGAAATTGTTTTCTACTTTTAATTTTATTTTTTTACGAATGAAACAAAAAATACGCAACATATAGAAAAGTGATGAACAGCAAAATTGTAGATATTTTTTCGACGCAAAATTTTTGTATTCATATTTTTTCGTATTATGCTTAGTTTGACTATAAAAAGATTTAATATTTTTTTAAATTATTTCATTAACTGAAAATCTAAATATTCTATAGATGGTTGAACATTTATCTTTTTCAGATAAAAATTCAACTATTTATTTAAAAATTTATGTATTTTGTTTAAAATTATCTTTCTTGGTAGAAAATTTCTGAATTTTGTTGAAACTTTGTCTTAAGTGGTGACTAATTCATTTTTTTGTTAAAAAGTTAACAATCAGAGTTTTAAAATTCAATTAAATATTAAAATATATGGTTAAAAATTTTCTGTCTTTGATTAAAAATTATACTTTTTTAGTAGAAAATTAATCTTGTTATTATAAAATAATAAAATTGATTTATTTGGTTAAAAATTACTATTTATAAAGTTAAAATTATTATTTCGAAAATTTAACAATTTATTTGTAAATTTATTTTATTTACTTGAAAACATATGTTTTTAACTTAAAATAAAAAATTGCAATCAGTTTATTTCTGTTAATTTATCTTTTTTACTTGAAAACGATCTATTTTGTTAAAAATTTTCTTGAAAATTTAACTAATTGTTAAAAAAATATATATTGAACACGCATTATTTTAATTTAAAGTTCATTTATTTGTTTACAAATTTACACAATTTTGTTGCAAATAAGTTTTTCATTGCAAATTATTTTTTGAACTAAATTTGCGGTGAAAATATTTTTTATTGGAAATTAATCTTTTTCGTTCTAAATGTGATTTCTTGGTTGCAAATTTAACTATTTTGTTCAAAAATTGATTGTATTTGCTTTCTTTTTTGAAAATTTATTTATTTGGCCATTTCTGGAGGAAATAAATCTGTAATTTTTATTTTCAAAATTCAAAATCCACTTCAAAATCCTATTTGATTGAAATGAGGCAATTTTGGATTTTCAGAAAATTTAAATCTTGCTCCATGGCTTCATCGAAACGTGCCAAGTTTTTATTTAGGGATTAAATAAGAATATCTACGAAATAAAGCCATACTAATAAAATTTATTTTTAACCCCTTCACACCCCCCCCCCCCTCAAAAGTGCCCCAAACACGACCCAAAAATAAAAAAACTGCATTTTTATGTATTATTATTTATTTTTATTAATAAGACTAAGACAATGTTTTCTTTTTGACAACTGAAAAATATTTTCTGTAATTATTTACTAATAAAAATATAAAAATAATATAAAAATAAATAAATAAAAAATATAAAGAATTTAATTATACACTTTTCTACTTTAAATTTTATTTTAATTTTTATGATTTGTTTAATATTGTGCCAAAAAAATGTAAACCATCAATACTCAATGTAAAGAAAATAAAAAAATAAAATAAACAATAACATAAAGCTTTTAGCAAAATTTGCTTTGATTTGAAATCATTCAATATAATGCTTAGTTCAGAAAAAGAAATTAAAAAATATATATATATACACTATACATTCAGAAAAAAAAATTTTATGTATTCTATTTTATTTCTTTATTTTTAGTTATCCAAAAAAATTTGCTTCAGCAAATAAAATTTGTTTAAAGAAATAGAGATTTGTTGAAACGTAAAAAAATGCATCAAAATTTTTTAATTACTCAACACAAAGTAGCATAAGATACCAAATTAACAAAAAATTGGACATCTCTGACTCAATTTTTAGAAATTTTGTAAATACACAATAACTAATTGTGGAAATAATTATATAATGTTTTTTTAATTTACTACTCAAAACAAATGACCAAATATTAATTTTTAATCAGAAAGTGCGATTATTGTTTACATTTTTTGGGAATAAATAATTATTTGATTGAGTTGCATGTATTTACAGAATTAAAAATAATTTAAAATTTCATAGAAATAATTTAAATTTACCATTAGTAATTATTTGTATAAAATAGATGAAATAAATTGTTAAAAATTAACAATAATACACGAAAATGTAGTTTTTTCTGGGTGATATTAAGGGCGCCGCAGTGTAGGGGGGGGGGGGGTTAAATATGGTTTTATTTCTTAGACACTCCTCTTCAATCTCTCAAAAGCTTGGTTTTGATTTGTTAATCAAATCGAATTTTGAAGTGCCCGGGGCATATGTTAATATTTGAATTTTGAAAAAAAACACAGATTTCTTTCCCCCGAACATTCTCTAAAGGATTCTCTATACTTCTATTTGGGTACTGCACGGAGAGAATTTAGGTAAAACCGTCGCGCTAGTTATGAGAGAAACGCTGCACTTCGGTTTGGTGTGGCCTCTACTCCAGATTCGGGACACTGATTACCCCGAACTTACGGAGATCAGTAGCTCCGAACTGTGGGTGCTACATTTGCCTAAGCTGCGCAAGCGCGGAACTGTGCCGCGCACGCGCCACGTGTTCTACCCATAGAGTTAAAAGAGATAGAGGCGACAAGACATAGGTCGCTCTGTAAGCGGGACCGTCCGTCTCAACTTCGCTGAGAGAGAAAAAGACAGAGCGCCACGGGTTCTTTTGGAGAGTGGGGAGTGGTATAAGAGTGGGGTGAGTGGTCGGCTCTTTCTGATACTCTTTCTCTCTGTACGCGTGGACGGTTCTCAAGCTGTCTTGTCGCCTCTATCTGTATTAACTCAATGGTTCTAACTGGCTCGACTATACTGTAGATTAAACGGTTCGGTCTGTTTGGGGTAATGGTTCTCCCGAAACAGTGGAGCCGTTCTACTAGACAGAAGTGGCGCTGTTCACTGTGTGATAGGTGCGACAATTGTACATGTTGAGCGAGCGACTCCACCAAAGTTCTCTCCGTATGTCTATTAAAATTTAAACTATTAATGTTTATAACAATAATAACTGTATTCTTTCTCAATTAATTTTCCTAATAAAGCCCACACAAATAGAATTGTAGAGAATCCTTCAGAGAATAAAATGTCAAGAAATGTAGTATAGATCCTTAAACGAGAGACTTACCCAACTCTTCTAAGTCGGTTCGTTGCGATTGTTGGCGGTTTGGCATTTCTATTGATGGGTGGTGAGTTGATCTGAACGAGCCTGAGGGCGAACGCTGACCACTGGTACCACAAAGGTTGCCCTGCTTACTCAATTCTGTAAGAACAAATAGCAATTAATCAATTTTTAATTCCTAGTATACTGACATGGATATGTCGCGAGATGATTTTAACTTTTTTTTTACATGAGAGTTAATAAGATTTTGCAACCAACTCTCATGGCCGCTTGTAAAATTATTGTTTATTTAATAAAAAAAATGAAAAAAAGTTGACTTATCAAGTATACCGGTTTTTGAAAAATGCTTTGATTCAATCAAAAATACCTAGAAAACTGAAAGCAACTAGCCAAATAAGATGCCCAATAGCAATGCAAATCTTAAAAAAGTTATTTAATTTTTTAATATCAAATAAGCGAATGAATATATTTTAGTTTAATTAAAAATAGTTAATAAATAATTTGTTATGTTAAAAGCAATTTTTATAAATATATATCCATATCAGGTATTTTTGGTATTTTTTCAAAATAAAAAAATTATTTGAAATTCAACCATGAATCTTGAGACAATTTTATTGTTCTCCTAAAACCTTTACAAATTCTTAAAAGGCTTCTCTTTTTTTGTTCTAAATATTTAAAAATTTGCATTTCGTTTTAAATTTTTCTAAATCTTCTCAAGATTCCATTTATTTTCGATTCTTTTTACAACTACTGAAACTTCTACAATAAAAAAAATTATTCCGAAAAAATTGTTTTAAAATCTTAGATTCTTTTTCTACATATTTTAAAATCTTTAAAACTTCAAATCAACCTTTTAAAATAAATCCTGAATAATTTTGAATTTTCCCAAAATCATATTGTCCGCGCATTAGGAAAATTTAGGAAAATTTAAAATAAAAAATAAAAAATTAAAAAAAGTTACCATAAAATTATTAAAATTTACAAAGTTTACTAATTATTATTGAAAAAACATTATATAATCATTTTTAATGAAAATAAACATTTATTGATCATTCTTTTCTGTAGATTCGATTAAAATATTTAGTTTCAATAATTCAGAATCCAAGTTCCCTAAAGGCGAGAATAAATCAACATAAAATGGATAAAATAGCAATTTTTAAATTATCTTGAAAAATTTGTTCCATATTACGATTTATTTCCCCTTTCGTTCATGTTTCATTTAAAAACAAGTTTAATGAATATTATATATTCGTTTTGAATCGTAAGCTAAACTTCATGAAAAGATACATGCCGAAACGAAAAATTTTAAATGAATTCTTTAAAATTAATTAAAGTTCTTTACAATGTATAATTTTAGTTCATTTTTTTAAACTTGACAATTTAAAAATATATTAAGAGATCATTTTTTTATAATCTAAAGTACAAAGTCGTTGTTTATTTATTATTGTGGAAGCTTCTAATGTGTCCCCTAAGGGTTTACATTTTTTTCTTTCACCTTCTTCCTATTCCTAAACACACCTCCCACACACTTACTTGGATGTGGGAGGGGGACCTACAGTTTAAGGTGGGTTCCGAACCACCAAGAGCAACAGCCTAAAGTACTTAGAGCACCTTTTTCTCTAGAGGTACCGGTCCCACAACTTTTCGGAGATGAACAACTCCCTTGTTAGGCTAGTGTTCACCGCATGGGCCACCGAGGCTCTTTCAGAGTGCGCGGCGGGAATCGAACCCGCAAGCCGACAGAGTGGGTCCAAAGCCTGCGCTTCAGTTAGGATTAACAATAAAATAACATTTTTTAAAAGAGAAAAACTTTTAAAACTTCACTGTATTTGTTGAAAATTTCAACAATATAAAATTTTGATTAAAAACCAGTTTCTTTAGTTTTCTTTTGCTTAGAAAATAGAAAATGTCGAAAATATCACTCAAAACACTCAAAGCTTATTCAACACTGTCAGTAAATTTCTTTAACTTTGTTATTAAATTCAATGTTTTTATTTTGCCATGCTTGCAACGATCATAGGCCAACTGAATAGCTAGCGCCGTCACACGGCCACCGTCAACAGATAGTACATTTTCAACTCGAATAACGCGCAGAAAATGCGACGAAAGAGAGAACGGTTATGTCTTTCGTCGCGTTTTCTGCGCATCATCCACACTCCTGGCTACTGCTCGAGTGCTCGTTCGGTTCTACTATCCAAACCTTAAATTTGTTATGCTGATCACTAAAATATTTTTTTATTGAAAAACGTATCTGAAATCTCTCTAAAGTCTTCTAAATTACATTTTTCGTCGGTTTGTGACATTAGCACTTTCCCAGTGTTGCAAAGTCATTGCTTCTGAAGGAAACAATGTAAATTGTAGTGAAGCCCTGGTGAGATAGGGAATGTAAAAATGAATAAAAATATAATAAATATATATAATAAATAAAAATGAATAAGAGAAAGGTGAAAAGGAAGTACATGAAGTGGAAGGAAGGAATTGCAAAAAGAGAGAAGTACGTAGAAATGAGGAAGAAGTTTAGGATATTGTGTAAGAAGAAAGAGTAGGAAAAGGAAAAAGAGCTGGCAGAGGAGTGAGAAATGTTAAGACAGAAGGGGACGTGTGGAAAATAATTAATAGGTTTAGAAAACGTAGGGTAAGGATAAGTGAGAAGATAGGGAGTGACGAATGTTTTAGAAGAAAGAGCAGGAGAAGAAAAAGAGCTGGAAGAGGAGTTGAAAAATTTTAAGACAGAAGGGGACGTGTGGAAAATAATTGATAGGTTTAGGAAACGTAGGGTGGGAATAAGTGAGAAGATAGGGAGTGACGAATGAAGGGACTTTTCTAAAGATTCATTTTAGGGATCAGACACACAGAAGAGCGATGAGGGAGTGAGAAGAACAAGGAAGGTAGATTCAGAGGAGATGAATAACGAGGAGATATAGAGGCAGATAAGGAAGATGAAAAGGTCTAAGGCAGCAGGGCTGGATGGTTTAGAGAATGAATCATGGCTGTTTGGGACACAAGAGGTAAGGGAAAAGCTGAAGGGGGTAGAGAGAAAAGTATGGCGGGGGGAGGGATTCCTAAGAGGGTGGAGGGAGGGGTTAATCGTACCACTGTATACAAAAGGGGATAGGGAGAGGCAGGAAAATTATAGAGGAATTACGCTAATGAATTCAACGTACAAAATATACGCGATGGTGCTGGGAGATTGGCTGCGGAAGGATGTTGAGGGGAAAGGAGACGCAGGCGGGCTTCAGGGAGGGAAGAAGTACCATTAACAATATTTACGTTTTGCAACACGTGGTGTATAGAGAACTGGTAAAAAAGGGGTGCCAAAGTGTCCACGAATAGGGGGAGGTTGTGGGAGGCAATGGAAGAGAGGGGAGTGGAGAGAGGCCTGATCGAGAGGGTGAGGGAGGTATATGAGGAGACGAAAGATAGGGTGAAGGAAGAGGAGGAAACCTCTGAAGGATTGTGTATGGATAGAAGGTTAAGGCAGGATTGCCCGCTCAGTCCAACGCTGTTTGCAATTTTAATCGCAGATATCGAAAGTAAGCAAACGGTCGGAGTGGCTGGAGGAGTTAGGGTAGGAGGGGTAAGGATATGGTTACTCGCATATACAGATAGCATAATGCTGCTAGCAAAAAGTGAAGAAGCTTTAAAGGAGATGATGAAAAAGTTGAGAAGATACTTGGACAAAAATAAGTTAGAGTTAAATGCGGATAAGTCGAAGGTTATGGTGTTTAGAAAAGGAGTGAAAGAGATAAGAGAAGGAAGTGAAAGGGAAAAGCGGTATGGGATGTGAAAGAGTTTGTGTACCTGGGCTTCCTCTTTCGGAGGAATGGGAGAGTGGATGGTCATATAAAAGAGAGATTGAGAAGGGAAAATGTGGCGATGAGACAAGTGTGGGGGCTGGAAAAGAGGTTGTTCGCAGATGATTTTGTAAGGAGAATGAAATTGTTTCATTCACTAGTGATTAGTATCTTATTTTACAGAGTGGACGTGTGGGGGTGGAAGATAAGTAAGAAGGTAAATAGGATACAGGCGAGGTATGTAAAGTGGACACTCGGGTTAGCAAGGATACGCCGAACTATATTGTCAAGAAGTAGTTTAGGGATTATAACGGGGAGCCGAGCGTGTAAATATGAGTAGAAATTTTTAGAAAAAGGGGGAAGTAAGCTGATTAGGGAATTTTGGTGGGAGAAGGAGAACAGACGTAGAAGTGGAAGGAGGTGGAAAGGGAAAGGTATTTTAGAACAAATGGATTGCAGATGGATGAAGTGAGAAGGATGCATGAGGAAGGAAGGAGGGTGAATGAGTTGGTTAAAAGAAACAGCATGGAGAGAGAGAAGAAAGCAGGGGAGGAGAGAATAAGAGAGTCAAGGTTTAAGGGGAACTATGTGTGGATTATGCCTAAGGTGAGAGCGCATATTTGTGTGAAAAAGGAGAGCAAGGAAGTTAGGAACTTATAGCGAGAATGAGATGCAGATGCATGGAGAGTTATAATAGGTTCTGGCTTTCTGGAGAGAAAAGGATGTGTGAATTGTGTGGGAAGGGGGATGCAAAAGTAGAACACTGGTTGGAGGAGTGTGAAGAGGTGGAAAGAAATGGGTTAAGCATAGAAGTATTGTTGCATGAAAGGGGGGACAAAAGGGCAGAGTAATGGGTGAAGGGGGTGTTGGATAAGATGGAGAAGAAGAACAGGAAGGAGGAAGAGGAATGGAGAAGGAAAGATTGTATATAGAGGAGGCAGAGGATGGCGAAGCGAGAGAATAGCGTCATGCATATGTAGCAAGGAAGGCAAGGTCGGCTTAGAGATAATGTGTGGATGGACGATAGTTTTTAAAGAGTTAGTTGTAAGAAAATTCTGTAAAAATAGAAGTGTGAGCAAGTCAATTTGTTAAGGCAAGCAGGCTGAAAAATGAACGTTTATCTATCTACAAAAGTGTAAATTTTGTTATTTCACCACCAAGTTAAGTTTTCATTTATAAAACTAAACGCATTAATTTTCATAACACTACGAACGGGTTCAAAAAATAGTCACTCGTTAGTATTCTTAAATTTACAATTTTACAAGACTTACCAATAGAATTTAAAATAACCACCATACCGATGACCAAAAATTGAAGAATTTTCATTTTTTAAGCGTAGAAAAAAATGAAACAGAATTTGTAGAACAGTACTACTAATGAATATTCTGATATTTGTGCATATATACTTTCCTATTTTTAGAGTTATCCCCTTCCTGAT
Organism: Druon quercuslanigerum; assembly: GCA_010014905.2. Taxonomy (NCBI): domain Eukaryota; kingdom Metazoa; phylum Arthropoda; class Insecta; order Hymenoptera; family Cynipidae; genus Druon; species Druon quercuslanigerum. Next base: position 41,500 of record JAAAKG020029692.1, read on the forward strand.
CACAAATCGCAAACAAATTGTTTGTGCGACACAGTGACATGAATATTCTGAATCATTATTATTTTTTGAATGGGGTTTGTCTCCGCCCATGCGTATTATTATTTAGCAATGAAAAACTCAGGTGTAAAACAATTTATTTTTAAAATAAGCGCTAAGTAAAATCTTACCCATTTATGTGCTATTTCTTATGCTCCGTATAAATCATTCATTACATAATAATATATTTAGCATTAAAAAGGAGGGAAGTGGTTATTATTTTATAACGTTTGTTATGTGTGTGTGTGGGGGGGGGGGGGGGGTTGGCTCGGGAACGTAAAATTTTTGGTTGTGGAAAGGGGGGAATGTAACTAAATATCTCGAAAATATCAAAGCCATAGGGGCGCAGGGGGAAATTTCCCCTCATAGGAATCACCCAGGTAGGTGAAAAGTATTGATCCCCCCCCCCTTCCCCTGAAATCATAAGATTAAATTCGTCGGATCGCTTAAATTCTTCTAAACATCTACCTTCAATCTTTGAGAAATAATTGAAGTATTTGAAATCTTTGTAAAATCTTGAAAGCATTTAGGAAATCATTGAAATCTTTGTCAAATGTTTTTAAGATTTTTTAATCTTTGGTATTATTTGTGAAATTGGTGACATTTTTACGAAATCATTGAAGTATTTTTAATCTTTTAAATTTGTCCGAAATCCTTGTAAAACCTTCAAAATCTTTGTGATATCTTTTGTAAAATATTGAAATGTTCAGAAAGATTTGCGAAATATCTGATAACATTTTTAAAATTATTGAAATCTTCGTTAAATCTTTGGTAAATCATTAAAGTGTAAACAAGAGTTTTGAGTTTTGAAATCTTTTAAAACTATCCAAAAAATTTGAAATATTTTCTGATATTTGTGAAATTGTTTAAATTTTTGGGAAATTACTGAACTCTTCAGATATGATGGAAAAATATTTTAAATATTTGTGAAATTATTGAAATCATTGTGAAACCAATCGGAAATCATTCATGGCGTTGTGAAATCTTTAAAATCTATCCGAAATCTTTGGGAAATCTTTGAAATATTTTTGAATTTTTTTTTGAAATATTTGTAAAAACGGTTCAAATTGTTCTGAAATCTTTGGAAAACCATTGAAGCCTTTTTGAAATATGTACACTGTATCCGAAATCTTTGCGAAATATTTGTGAAATTTGTTTAATCTTCTAAAAATCATTCTAATATTTGCTAAACCTTTCTGAACTATTTAGAAATCTTTCCTAAAATATTTAAAATCTTTGTGAAAATATTGTTAATATATTTGAGATATTTTTCAAATATTTGGGAAATTATTGAAATTATTTCTGAACTTTTCGGAAATCTTTGTGAAATATCTGAAATATTTTTAAAATATTTGATAATATTTGTGAGATTATTGCCATCATTGCGAAATATTTGGGAATCATTTATACCTTTGTAAAATCTATTAAATATATCCAAAATATTTTTGAAATATTCTAAATCTTTGTGAAAACTTTAATATGTATCGAAAATCTTTGTGAAATCTTTCTGAATCTTTGGAAATTTTTGAGAAATATTTGGAAAGCTTTTCGAAATATTAGAAATATTTTTGAAATATTTGGTAATATTTGCAAAACTATCGAAATATTTGGAAAATCTTTAATGCCTTTGTAAAATCTTTTAAATCTGTTCAAAATTTTTATGAAATATTTGAAATCTTTATGAAATCTTTAATATCTGTCCAAATTTTTTTTTTAATCTTTCTGAACTCTTTGGAAATCGTTGCGAAATATTTTACATCTTTGTGAAATATATGATATGTTTGGGAAATCTTTATGAAATATTTTTGAACTCTTTGGAAATATTTGAAATATTTTTGAAATATTTGTTAATATTTGTAAAATTATTGAAATATTTAGGAAATCTGTATAAAATCTTTCTGAACTCTTTACAAACATTGGAAAATTTTTTTTAGTCTTTGTGAAATCTTTGATATCTTTGGGAAATTTTTGAAATATTTTTCAAATATTTGGTAATATTTATGAGATTTTTGTCATCATTGCAAAATCTTTGGGACATCATTGATGTCTTTGTAAAATTTGTTTAATCTATCCAAAAATTTTTTGAAATATTTTGAAATCTTTATGAAATCTTTCTGAACTCTTTGGGAACCTTTGTGAAATATTTTTGAAATATTCGTCAAATTATTGAAATCTTTGTGAAGTTATTCGGAAATTATTTATTTCTTTGTGAAATCTTTTAAATCTATCCAAAATCTTTATTAAATTTTTGAAATCTTTTAGAAATTGTTTTGTAATATTTGTAAAAATGGTTCAAATCTTTGTGAAATCATTGTGAAGTGTTTGGAAAATCATTAAAGTCTTTGTGAAATATTTTTACTCTATCCGACATCCTTGCGAAATCTTTTGTAATATTTGTTATGTTTGTAAAATTATTTAAATCTTTTTGAAATCTTTGTAAATTATTTATGTATTTGTTAAATTTTTGTGAAAATATTTTTAATATTATTGAGACATTGGATAATATTTGTAAAATTAATGAAACGGAAATCTTTATCAAATATTTCTGAACTCTTTGGAAATATTTTCGAAATATTTGAAATATTTTTGAAATATAAGTAATATTTGTAAAATTATTGAAATATTTGGGGAATCTTTTATGTCTTTGTAAAATCTTTTAAATCTATCCAAATTTTTTTTGAAATATTGAAAATCATTGTGAAATCTTTGACATCTATAGGAAATATTTGTAAAATCTTTCTGAACTCTTTACAAATATTGCCAAAATTGTTTTAGTCTTTGTGAAATCTTTGATATCTTTGGAAAATTTTTGAAACATTTTTCAAATATTTGGTAATATTTATGAGATCATTGTCATATTGCGAAATCTTTGGGAAATTATTGATGTCTTTGTAAAATTTGTTTATATATCCAAAAAATTTTTGAAATATTTTGAAATCTTTATGAAGTTCTTCTGAACTCTTTGGGAACCTTTGTGAAATATTTTTGAAATATTCGTCAAATTATTGAAATCTTTGTGAAGTTATTC
>JAAAKG020029693.1:0-16091 GCA_010014905.2 Druon quercuslanigerum
TAAATTAATTAGTTGAATTTTTAACAAAAGAAGTAAATTTTCAGTAAAATAAATAAATTTTTAATTAATGAAAATGAATTTTCAACAAATTAGTTAATTACTATTTTGTTAAAAATTCGTTTTGATAAGTTGAAAATTAATTTGTTTAACTTAAAATATAAACATTTCATTTTTTGTTGAAATTTATATTTTTTATTTGAAATTTCAAGTATTTTGTTAAACGTTTGAATTTTTTGTTAAAAATGAACCTTCTTGGTAGAAAATTAGTCTTTGTTTTCAAAAAAATGGTTAACAAGAAAGTTTAATTTGCAACCAATCAGTTGAATTAAAAACAAAATATGTAAATTTTCAGTAAAGAATTTTACTAATGAAAACAAATTTGAATAAATTTTGTTAATTACTATATTTTTAAAAATAAATCTTCTTGTTAGGAAATTGTCAGGAAAAAAATTTTCAACTGTTGGTTTTGTTCAAAGTTAAAAAATCCTTTTTATCATTTAAAAATTAATTTTTTTATCTTCAAATTGAACTATTCCAATTTTTGTGGAAATTGATCTTTTTCATTTAAAAATTCAACAATTGATTGAAAATATAAGTATTTTGTTGAAAGTGCGACTTCTTTGTTAAAAATAAATCTTCATGATAGGAAATTAATCTTTTTGTTTGCAAAAAATTATCGACTAAAAAAATGGCGTAGCTAATTTTTAATTGAGGATTAATTTATTATAAATAAACGATTTTTCTGTGAAAGAAATGAATTTTCAACCCGAGAATATAAATTTTTAACAAACTATTTAACTACTATTTTGTTAAAAATTATTTTTTGATCTTTTTTGTTTGAAAACTTAACAATTGATTAAAAATTCAAGTATTTAGTTGAAAGTTTGACTTTTTTGTTAAAAATAAATCTTCTTGGTAGAAAATTATTCTTTTTGTTTTTTTCAAAAGAACATTAATTTTTACCAAAAAATAGGGTAGTTGCATTTTAGTTCAAAAGTATTAATTTTTAACAAAAAAGTTTATTTGCAAACAATCAGTTGAATTACGAACAAAATAAGAAAATTTTCAGTAGAAAAATTTAAATAATGAAATCGAATTTAATAAAATTTAGGTAATTACTATACTGTTAAAAATAAATCTCCTTATTAGGAAATTAATGGTTTTGTTTAAAAAAACATAAATTTTCAATAAAAAGGGAGTATTTAAATTTTTAATTAAGGACGATTAATTTATAATATAAAAATTAAATTTTCTATAAAACAGATAAATGTTCAACCCGAGGATATGAATTATTAACAAAAAAGTTCATTTTAAAATATTAGTTGAATTTTCAAGAAAATAAGTAAATTTTTAGTAAAAACAATTAATGTTTAACTAATGAAGATGGATTTTCAAGAAATTAGTTAATTACTATTTTTTTTAAATTCGTTTTCATAAGTTGAAAATTAATTTGTTTAACTTAAAATTTAACTATTCCATTTTTTATTGAAATTCATCTTTTTTTATTGAAAATTCAAGTATTTTTTGAAAGTTTGAATCTTTTGTTAAAACTAAATCTTCTTGGTAGGAAATCAATCAGTTGAGTTAAAAACAAAATAAGTAAATTACAAATAAAATTAAGTTTTAATAAAATCTTCTTGTTAGGAAATTAATGTTTTCGTTATAAAAAAACATAAATTTTCAATAAAAAAGGCGTATTTAAATTTTTGATTAAGGACGATTAACTTTTTAATAAAAAAATGAATTTTCTATAAAACAGATAAACCTTTAACCTTAGGATATGAACTTTTAACAAAAAAGTTAATTTTCAACCAATTAGTTAAATTTCAAACCCAAACAAACGGTATTTCAATAAAAAATTTGAATTATAAACCAAAAAAAAAATAAGTTTTTCTACAAAACGTTGAATTTTTATCAAATGAGTACATTTTCAGTAAAAAAAAATTATTTTTCAACTAATGAAAATAAATTTTCAACAAATCAGTTAATTACTATTTTGTTAAAAATTTGTTTTCATGAGTTGAAAATTAATTTGTTTAACTTAAAATTTAACTATTCCATTTTTTATTGAAATTCATCTTTTTTAATTGAAAATTCAAGTATTTTTTGAAAGTTTGAATCTTTTGTTAAAAATAAATCTGCTTGGTAGGAATTTAGTCTTTGTTTTCAAAAAAACATTAATTTTTAACAAAAAATAGGGTAGGTAAATTTTAATTCAAGAGGATTAATTGTTAACAAAAAAGTTATTTTTTCAACCAACTAGTTGAATTACAAAAAAAAATAAGTAAATTTTCCATAAAAAAATTTAAATAATGTAAACGAATTTTAAAAAATTTAGGTTATTACTATATTGTTAAAAATAAATCTTGTTAGGAAATTAATGTTTTTGTTTTTAAAAAACATAAATTTTCAATAAAAAAGGCGTATTTAACCTTTTAATTAAAGGGGATAAATTTTTCAATAAATTTTTTTTTAAACAGTTAAATTTTCAACCCGATAATATGAATTTTTAATAAAAAAGTTAATTTTTAACCAATCAGTTGAATTTTCAACAAAAGCAGTAAATTTTCAGTAAAATAAATAAATTCTTAATTAATGAAAATGAATTTTCAACAAATTAGTTAATTACTATATTGTTAAAAATTCGTTTTCATAAGTTGTAAATTTATTTGTTTAACTTAAAATTTAAACATTTCATTTTTCCTGGAAATTTATATTTTTTATTTGAAAATTCAAGTATTTTGTTAAAAGTTTGAATTTTTTGTTAAAAATAAAACTTGTCGGTAAAAAATTAGTCGTTTTTTTCAAAAAAATTGTTAACAAGAAAGTTTAATTTGCAACCAATCAGTTGAATTAAAAACAATATAAGTAAATTTCCAGTAAAGAATTTAACTAATGAAAACGAATTTTTAAATTTTAGTTAATTACTATATTGTTAAAAATAAATCTTCTTGTTAGGAAATTAATGATTTTTTTTAAAACACAAATTTTCAATAAAAAAGGCGTATTTAACTTTTTAATTAAGGACGATTAATTTATAATATAAAAATTGAATTTTCTATAAAACAGATAAATTTTCAACCCGAGAATATGATTTTTGAACAAAAAAGTTAATTTTTAACCAATTAGTTGAATTTTCAACAAAAGAAGTAAATTGTCAGGAAAAAAATTTTCAACTAATGAAAACGAATTTTCAACAAATTAGTTAATTAATGTTGTTCAAAGTTAAAAAATCCTTTTTATCAGTTAAAAATTAATTTTTTTATCTCAACATTGAACTATTCCAATTTTTGTGGAAATTGATCTTTTTTATTTGAAAAGTCAGCAATTGATTGAAAATTCAAGTATTTTGTTGAAAGTTCGACTTATTTGTTAAAAATAAATCTTCATGATAGGAAATTAATCTTTTTGTTTGCAAAAAATTATCGACTAAAAAAATGGCATAGCTAATATTTAATTGAGGATTAATTTATTATAAAAAAACGATTTTTCTTTAAAACAAATGAATTTACAACCCGAGAATACTATACTATTTTGTTAAAATGTCTTTTTTATCTTATTTATTTGAAAACTTTAAAATTGATTGAAAATTTAATTATTTAGTTGAAAGTTTGACTTTCTTGTTAAAAATAAATCTTCTTGGTAGAAAATGAATCTTTTTGTTTTCTTTAACAAAAAATTTAATTTTTAACAAAAAATAGGGTAGTTAAATTTTAATTCAAGGGGATTAATTGTTAAGAAAAAATTAATTTGCAACCAATCAGTTGAATTAAAAACAAAATAAGAAAATTAAAAATTAATTTAATTTAAAAAATCTTCTTGTTAGAAAATTAATTAATTGTTAATTAAGGACGATTAATTTATGGATAAAAAAATACGTTTTCTCTGAAACAGATAATTTTTTCACCTGAGGATATGAATTTTAAACAAAAAAGTTAATGAATTTTAAACAAAAAAGTTGATTTTCAACCAAATAGTTGAATTTTCAACCCAAACAAAGGCAATTTTAAAATAAAATTTGAATTATAAACCAAAAAAAAAAATTTTTACAAAAAGTTGAATTTTCATCAAGTAACTACATTTTCAGTTAAAAAAATTATTTTTCAACTAATGAAAATGAATTTTTAACAAATTAGTTAATTACTATTCTGTTAAAAATTCGTTTTCATCAGTTGAAAATGAATTTGTTTAGCTTAAAATTTAACCCTTCCAGTTTTTGTTAAAATTTATCTTTTTTATTTGAAAATTCAAGTATTTTGTTGAAATTTTTCAATTTTTTGTTAAAAATAAATCTGCTTGGTAGGAAATTAGTCTTTGTTTTAAAAAAAAGTAAATTTTCAGTAAAAAAATTTATCTTATGAAAATGAATTTTAAAAAAGTTTATTAATTAGTATATTGTTACAAATAAATATTCTTGTTAGGAAATTAATGTCTTTGTTTTCAAAAAACATAAATTTTCAATAAAAAAGGCTTTTTTAAATTTTTAATTAAGGACTAATAATTTTTTAATACAAAAAAATGAATTTTCTATAAAACAGATAAATTTTCAACCTGAGGATATGAATTTTAAACAAAAAAGTTAATTTTCAACACAAACAAACGAAATTTCAATATAAAATTTGAATTATAAACAAACAAAAAATTCTACAAAAAGTGGAATTTTCATCAAGTAAGTACAATTTCAGTAAAAAATTATTTTTCAACTAATAAAAATAAATTTTCAAAAAATTATTTAATTACTATTTTTTTAAATATGTTCTCGTAAGTTGAATTTAATTTGTTTAACTGAAAATTTAACTATTCCATTTTTTGTTGAAACTTATCTTTTTTATTTGAAAAATTGAGTCTTTTTTGGAAATTTTGAATTTTTTGTTTAAAATAAATCTTCTTGGTAGTTGAATTACAAAAAAAAAGGTGAATTTACAGTAAACAAATTTAACTAATGAAAACGGCTTTTAAAAAATTGAGTTAATTACTATATTGTCAAAAATAAATCTTCTTGTTAGGAAATTAATGTTTTTGTTTAAAAAAATCAATAAAAAAGGCGTATTTAAATTTGTAATTAAGGACGATTAGTTTAAAATAAAAAAAATGAAATTTTTTATAAAACAGATAAATGTTTTACCCGAGAATATGAATTTTTAACAAAAAAGTTAATTTTCAGTAAAAAAAGAATTAATTTTTAACTAATAAAAATGAATTTTCAGTAAAAAAAAATAATTAATTTTAACTAATAAAAATGATTTTAATGAAATTAGTTAATTACTATTTTGATAAGAATCTGTTTTCATCAGTTACAACATTAATTGTGTTAACTTAAAATTTAACAATTCCATTTTTTGTTGTTCATTTGTTTTACATGGTAATGGAAATATAATTTTCGTAAGATTTTTGAGGAAATTAAAATAGATTTTCGAAGATTTCAGATATGTCAAATTTTTGTTGTTGTAAAATTTTAAGGAAAAATTGTAGTCAGTTTAAAAGATATTTAGTACTTTTAGAAGTATTTAAAATAAATATCTTCTAAACTGACTGAAATTATTTCTAAAATCGTGCACAATCTTTGAAAATTAAAAAAAAAAACAATATTTACAAATTTTTTTCAGTTTTCTCTTAAAATTAATTTTTCCAAATAAAAAATTAATTTCCAAAAAATCTCATAATAAGTTTTTCAAATTCTTGGAGCCTTTCTAACTTCTTAAAAATCTTCGCAAATTTTTTCGAAATCTTTAAAAATTTACCATTTGTTTGGTATTTTTAAAAATCTTTTCAAGTTTCAAATTATTTTCTAATTATTTCCAAAATATTTTAACCTTCGAAATAAGTTTTTAAATTAATTGAATTTTTTCAAAAATTTTCTTAAAATTATGAAAAATATGAAAAAGAATTGCTTTCATATCTTCCAGATTTTGTTTTCACAATTTTGGATTTCCCCTCAAATTGCGTAATGTACTGTAAAACTGAAAAAATTGTCCTAAAATCTTCCAGGCGGTATTAGCATTTAGATTATTTAAAAAAAAAATTTATCTGGTATACAGCATGTATATATTTTTTAAATTAAAACATAAAATAGGTAAATTATATGTAAATTTTTTAAGACTTCGAACAAAAAAGTTAAAAAGATGTTTTAAAAATTATAAACAATTTTAAGAGATGACAATTTTTTAAATGTTTAGTTACAGAAAAAGTCAAAAAAGATATATAATTTAAAATGATTTCAAAACATTAGAAGCAAAATGGAAATTTTAAACGTTTCAAACAAAAAATTCTTTTTCAAAATTTGTATAGAATTTAAGAGAATGAAATTTTTTGAACATTCCCATTAGGTATATTTAAAATGATATTATCTTTGAAAAATGAATTTCAGGAGAATATTTAAAAAGATTAAAAAATTATCTTTTCTAGTTGAAAATATAAATATTTGTTTGAAAATTCATCTCATTTGTTGTAAATTCATCATTTTAATTTCATTTATTTGTTTGAAAATGCTAATTTTTTTATAGAAAGATAATATTTTTAGTTGAAATTTTATTTTTTTAGTTGAAAATTCAAGGTTTCCATTCAAGGTTTCCAACTGCTCTGTAGAGAATTCATCTTTTTTTAATTAAAAATTCAATGACTTCGTTAAAAATTAATTTTGTTAAGTTTTTGTTAAGTATTTCTTCTTTTTTTAACTCATAATTTTTTTTTGTTGAACTTTCATAATTATGTGATAAATTGAACTTTTTTGTTTAAAAATCGTTAGTTTCATGAGATAAAAACGAATTTTTTAAATAAAGATTTAACTAATTCATTTTTGTTTGAAATTTCCATCTTTTTTAATTGAAAATTAAACTATTTGTTTGAAAATTCATATTTCATGTATTTTTTTAAATTATGTCTTCAAAAAATCGTGTCTTTTTTTAAATTCAAGTTCTTTTTTAAAAACTTATATTTTTCGTTGCAAATTGAACTGTTTTTCAGAAAATTCAGCTTTTTTGGTTAAAAAGTTTAAATACTTGTGTAAAAGTTGCACTATTTTGTTAAAAACTTTTTTGTTTGAGGATTCATAATTGTAGTGCAAAATTAAACTATTTTGTTGAAAATTAGTTCATTTTATTAGTTTTAATGTTAATTTTTTCTACTATGAATTTAATTACTTTATTGTTGGTTGAAATTTCTCTATTTTATAATTGAGAATTGAACAATTTGTTTGAAATTTCATGTATTTTTGTTTGGAAACTCATGCCTTTTTTAAAAATCCTGTTTTCTTAAATCATGCCTCTTTTGAAAAAAATGTATTTTTTAAAATTCATATCTATTAAAAAATTCATGTCTTTTTCAAAAATCCTGTTTTTTTCATTTATGCCTTTTTTGAAAAAAACATGATTTTTTTTAATTCATGCCTTTTTTCAAAATACATGTAGATTTGGTAGAAAATTCACATTCTTTGCTGAAAATTTAATTACTTGGGTAAAAGTTGAACTACTTTCTTGAAAAATAATTTTTTTCTTTGAAGATTCATAAATTTAGTGGAAAATTGAACTTATTTGTTGAAAATCATTTAATTTTTTTCTTTTCAAAATTTCATTACATCGTTTTTGTTTAGAATTTAAATCTTTTCTAATTGAAAACTGAATAATTTTTTTTTAAATTCATGCCTTTTTACAAAATCTTGTCTTTTTTGTTGAAAATTCATGACTTTCAACAATCATGTTTGTTCATTTATGCCTTTTTGAAAAAAACATGATTTTTTTAATTGATTTTTTTTTAATTCATGTCTTTTTTCAAAGTACGTGTCATCTTTTTAAAACTCTTCTTTTTTGTTACAAATTTAAATATTTGGTAGAAAATTCACATTCTCTGCTGAAAATTTAATTACTTGGGTAAAAGTTGAACTACTTTGTTGAAAAATAATTTTTTTCTTGAAAGATTCATAAATTTAGTGGAAAATTGCATGATTTTGTTGAAAATTATGTAATTTTTTCAAACTAAAAATTTGATAATTTCATTTATAGTTAAAATGTAAATCTTTTCTGATTGAAAACTGAATTTTTTTTTAAACTCATGCCTTTTTACAAAATCTTGTCTTGTTTGTTGAAAATTCATGACTTTCAACAATCATGTTTTTTCATTTATAACTTTTTTTTAAAAAACATGATTTTTTGAAAATCATTTTTTTTTAATTCATGCCTTTTTTCAAAATACATGTTTTCTTTTTAAAACTCTTCTTTTTTGTTACAAATTTAAATATTTGGTAGAAAATTCACATTCTCTACTGAAAATTTAATTACTTGGGTAAAAGTTGAACTACTTTCTTGAAAAAAAATTTTTTTCTTTGAAAATTCATAAATTTAGTGGGAAATTGAACTTATTTGTTAAAAATCATTTAATTTTGTTTCAACTTAAAATTTAACTGCTTCATTTTTGTTTAAAATTTAACTATTTTCTAATTGAAAATTGATTAATTTTTTTAAAATGCTTGTCTTTTTATACAAAATTATGTCTTTTTTTGAAAATTCATGTCTTTTAAAAAAAAAACCTGCTTTTTCATTTATGCTTTTTTTGAAAAAAACACGATTTTTGAAAATTTCATGTCTTTTTTCAAAATACATGTCTGCCTTTTAAAACTCATCTTTTTTGTTGCGAATTTAAATATTTTGTAGAAAATTCACGTTATTTGCTTAAAATTCAATTACTTGGGTGAAAGTTGAACTAGTTTGTTGAAAAATAATTTTTTTCTTTGAAGATTCATAAATTTAGTGGAAAATTGAACGTATTTGTTGAAAATTATTTCAATTTTTTCAACTCAAAATTTAATTACTTCATTTTTGGTTGAAATTGAAATCTTTTCTAATTGAAAATTGAATATTTTTTTTTTTTAAATTCATGCCCTTTTACGATTTTTTTAAAAATCATTTTATTTTTTTATTTTCAAAATTTGATCACTTCGTTTTTGCTTGAAATTTAAATCTTTTCTACTTAAAAACTAATTAATTTTTTTTAACGTCATGCCTTTTTATACAAAATTATGTTTTTTGTTCAAAATTCATGTCTTTCAAAAATCTTGTTTTTTTTTCATTTATGCCTTTTTCTGAAAAAACGCGATTTTTTTAAAATTCATTTCTTTTCAAAATACATGTCTACTTTTTAAAACCCATCTTTTTTGTTGCAAATTTGAATATTTTGTTAAATATTCACATTCCTTGCTGAAAATTTAATTACTTGTGTAAAAGTTGAACTACTTTGTTGAAAACTAATTTTTTTCTTTGAAGATTCATAAATTTAGTGCAAAATTGAACGATTTTGTTGAAAATTATTTCATTTTTTTTAACTCATAATTTAATTACTTCATTTTTGGTTGAAATTTAAATCTTTTCTAATTGAAAACTGAATAATTTTAAAAAAAATTCATGCCCTCTTACAAAATTTATGTCTTTTTAAAAAATCATGTTTTTTCATTTATGTCTTATTCTGAAAAAAACATGATTTTTTAAATTCATTTTTTTAAATTTATGTCTTTTTTCAGAATACATGTCTTTATTTTAAAACTCATCCTTTACGTTGAAAAATCAAATATTTTGTCGAAAATTTTTGTTTTTTGCTGAAAATTTAATTACTTGGATATAAGTTGAACTACTTTGTTGAAAACTAATTTTTTCTTTGAAGATTCATAAATTTAGTGGAAAATTGCACGATTTTGTTGAAAATTGTTTCATTTTTTCCAACTAAAAATTTTTTTACTTAATTTTTTTTAAATACATCCCTTTTTCCAAAAATTTATGTCTTTTTTGTTGAAAAATCATGTCTTTTCTAAAAAATACTGTCTTTTCATTTATGTTTTTTTTAAAAACCTGATTTTTTTTATTTATATTTTTTTTAAACTCATGTCTTTTTTTTAAATGCATATTTTCTTTTTAAAACTCATATTTTTTGTTGCAAATTTAAATGTTTTGTACAAAGTTCATGTTCTTTGCTGAAAATTTAATTACTTGGGTAAAAGTCGAACTACTTTCTTGAAAAATAATTTTTTTCTTTGAAGATTCATAAATTTAGTGGGAAATTAAACTTATTTGTTGAAAATCATTTAATTTTTTTCTTTTCAAAATTTCATTACATGAAATGCCTTTTAAAACAAAATTATGTCTTCTTTTTTAAATTCATGACTTTCAAACATCCTGTTTTTTCATTTATGCCTTTTTTGAAAAAAAACGATTTTTTAAAATTCATGTCTTTTCAAATTACATGTCTTCTTTTTAAAACTTTTTTTTCGTTGCAAATTTAAATGTTTTATAGAAAATTTTTTTTCTTTGCTGAAAATTTTATTACTTGGGTAAAAGTTGAACTACTTTGTTCAAAACTAATTTTTTTGTTTGAAGATTCATAAATTTAGTGGAAAATTGAACGATTTTGTTAAAAATTGTTTCATTTTTTTGAACTCAAAATTTAATTACTTCATTTTTGTTTGAAATTTAAATCTTTTCTAATTGAAAACTGAATTATTTTTTTAAAATTCATGCCTTTTTACAAAATCTTGTCTTTTTTGTTGAAAATTCATGACTTTCAACAATCATGTTTTTTCATTTATGTCTTTTAAAAAAAAAACATGATTTTTTTTAATTGATTTTTTTTTGATTTCATGTCTTTTTTCAAAATACATGTCTTCTTTTTAAAACTCTTCTTTTTTGTTACAAATATAAATATTTGGTAGAAAATTCACATTCTTTGCTGAAAATTTAATTACATGGGTAAAAGTAGAACTACTTTGTTGAAAAATAATTTTTTTCTTTGAAGATTCATAAATTTAGTGGGAAATTAAACTTATTTGTTAAAAATCATTTAATTTTTTTTCAACTTAAAATTTAATTGCTTCATTTTTGTTTAAAATTTAACTATTTTCTAATTGAAGACTGATTAATTTTTTTTTAATTCATGCCTTTTTACAAAATCTTGTCTTTTTTGTTGAAAATTCATGACTTTCAACAATCATGTTTTTTCATTTATGCCTTTTTTGAAAAAAATTGATTGTTTTAAATTCATGTCTTTTCAAATTACATGTCTTCTTTTTAAAACTCTTTTTTTATCGTTGCAAATTTAAATGTTTTATAGAAAATTTTTGTTCTTTGCTGAAAATTTAATTACCTGGGTACAAGTTGAACTACTTTGTTTAAAACTAATTTTTTTCTTTGAAAATTCATAAATTTAGTAGAAAATTGAACGTTTTTGTTGACAATTATTTCCTTTTTTTCAACTCAAAATTTGATTTCTTCATTATTGTGTGAAATTTAAATCTTTTCTAATTTTCTATTGAGGAAAATTGAACTATGTTGTTGAAAATTAGTTTAGTTTATTAGTTAAAAATTTTTTTTTAATGAAAATTTAATTACTCCATCCTTTGTTAAAAAAAAAAATTTTTTAGTTTAAATGCAGAAATTTAAAGCGTTCCAAATCGAATTTAATATGGAAACCATTTTAGAGCATTTAAGCCATTATCGATTTTTTCAAATATCTCCGGCTCTGGGGTGAAGGTAGTTTCAAAGTGACAAAAGATGTGTGACTTTACTGAATCTTGACACTTATCAAAACTTTCGGCTGACATCAAAATTTCCCAGTAAAATTAAAAAAAAATCGGAAAAATGAAATCATCTAAATCAAATCATGGCTTTACTAAAAAAAATATCAATTCTGCATTTCATTGATGACAAATCGAGTCTAAAAAAAGGGGAATGAAGAATAGCAATTTTCGAGGAAAGAGAGGTAAGTCCTGTCTCTCATAAAAATAAAAAATTGGTATTCACGTTTATTGAATTAAAACACAGGACAGAGGATCCTTTTCGGAAATGAAGAATATGAGAGGAATCAGCTGATGAGGAAGTACCTAATACGAGGAAGTCGTAAAGGATCTAGATTAAATTTGAGGAATGCGCCAAATCCTGAAGCCAGAGAAGCTGTAAGAAAATCGATTCGGGACCTAGAAAGACACCAACCTGTCGGATTAATTCAAATAGTGTCATTATCTAAGGCAATTGGAAGACGCATTAAAGTTCATAATCCAGAGGAGAATGTGGAGTTCACAATCGGAAGAAGATCAAAAGAAAATCCAATAGACCTGGAATATCACGATGGTCATTGGACTCTCAAGAATCAGGAGGATCCAGAAATGGTTCGAGTAGCCACCAATGATTGTTTGTTTGAAGCAGTTGCTGCCCAACTTGGTGGTTTCACACCAGCTAGAATAAGACACCAGACAATCCAGGAAATGAAGTTTAGCGAGTCGCGAATCGCTAAGGAATTAGAGGAAATTATGTTTCTAGAAAAGTGGGAAGATTTCTTGGAAATGATGCCAGGTGGAGCAAGATATGCTGGTAGATCAGCTTCTGATGCTGGACGGGTGATTGACAATTCGCAGAATGGTACTTGTCATCCTCAAGGAATGCGAGGACACCCTCGTGGACACGCGTCTTATCCAAATGCATCAGGATCAACTGATTCTGTTGAGAATTATTCGAGGAGTGGATGGAAAACGGGATTTTTGAGTAGAGGTGATCAGAATTTTGTTGGCCATCTAGCTCTGAGAACTAGCGATGCGCAACGGGCGATGGATAGTTTGAATGATGGATCCACTAATGAAGCGGTTCACATCAGTTCGAGGGATTTGGGAGAGGATGATTTGCCTTTGGCATGTGAATTTATGAATGGGGAACGTTCTGGAAGTCCTCAAAGGATCCGTCAAATCACGGCTGTTTTAAGACATCATTCGGGAAGATACAAGGATAGTTATGCGGATGTTTTTGTTCATACTTTTTACCCTCGATTGTGATAAATTTTTTAAAGACTTTGTAAAAGAAAATTTTATATATAAGAGGGTGAGGATTAAAAATTAAACTTTTACAAAACGGCAACCCTCCCAATTTTCTTTAAAAATTTCTTTCAAATCTTTCAAATTTTTTCAAATAAAAAAAAATAGTGGAAGATTCTTAAACTTTTGAAATTTCTCCAATGGGTGCCAAAATGGTAATTGTTCTTTAAATTATGAAAAATAAAATTGCCTTCATATCTTCCAGATTCTGTTTTGACAATTTTGGATTTTTCCTTAAACTGTTTAATGTACTGTAAAACTGAACAAAAAATTGTCTAAAAATCTTTCATCCGGCATTAGCATTTAGATTGTTTTTAAAGAAAATAATTTTATCTGGAATAGAGTATACATTTTTTAAATTAAATTCTCAATTATATGAAATTTTCCACAAAAATTTTTTTAATGTAAATGTTTTTCAATATTCGTAAATAATTAATTTTAAAAGATATTTAGAAGTTTTTAAAGAGTGTTAAAAATCGCTTTAACATTGAGAACAAAATGTAGATTTTTTATGACTTCGAAAAAAGAATTTAGAATGATTTTTTACGAATTTAAAAAAAAATTTGAAGAGATGACAATTTTTTAAATGTTTAGTTGCAGAAATATTAAAAAAAGATATGAAATTTTAATTCATCATTTTAGATAAAATTTAATTTATTTTATGGAAAATTCTTATTTTTTTATAGAAAGATAATATTATTTGTTGAAAATTCACATTTTTAGTTGAAAATTCAAGGTTTCCATTCAAAATAATGAACTTTTTTGTTAAAAAATAAACTATTTTGTAGAGAATTCATCTTTTTTTAATTGAAAATCGTAATTCTCCAATGTTCTCTCTCTAAATGTAACAAACTGACCCAAATTTTCTCAAATAAAAAAATAAAATAGTGGAATATTCTTAAACTTTTAAAATTTTTTCCAATGGGTGCAAAAATGGTTAATAAATTTCTTTTGTGTACTGTTTTAGGTATAAAGAAAGAATTTAAATTTAAAATTATTTTAAAAATTCCTACAGAATACAGAAATTTTTTTTAATGAAGAAAAAATGACTTTTTGGATTCGGCAAGAATAAGAATTATTTTTTTAAGATTTAAGCTTGAACTTCTTTACTTATAACTACCAATAATTTCGGGAAATTTTACCATTTTTATTGATTTTCAAACTGCTATTACCAAACAAAAAAATTCCTTCGAAAAAAAAATCCGTTCTATTACAAATTAAAATCAACAGGTTTCAGAAAACAAAATTTTAGACTACTTAAAAATTAGCGTTAATCTAGTTTTTTTTATTTAAATCTTCATTTTTTGTTAAGAAGATACATATTTTTTGCATAAATATTAATTTTTACTTTTTTTAAAACTTTTTTTATACTCTTTTACTCAGTTTTTTAACGGAGGATTATATTTCCTAAACAATAATTAAAAATATGTAAAATAAAGAAATTTAATTTTACTTACTCTTTCAAAAAATGCTCGATACTTTTATTGAAAAAAATATCAAGAACTAAATAGCGGAGGTTTCAGATAAGAAAATTTTCAATGTTTTAAACATCAGTGTTAATTTAGCCGATTGAAAAAAGTAATTTTTTCTTTATTAGAAGAGAATTTCTGTATTTAGCGGGAATTTTTTTTTATAATTATAAATTTTGTATTTTTACTTAATACCTAAAAAACTACACAGAAGTAATTTTTTAACATTTTTGAACCAATGGGATAAATTTCGAAAAATTCGAAAGTTTTAAAAACTTTTTCTTTAATTTGAAAAAAAATCCAATGAGTTTTTATCTTTAAAAGGAAAAATTGAAAGTGGTACCGTTTTGAAAAATTTAATTTTTAAGCACCACCCTAATATACAACAATAAATTACTCTTTAATAACTTTATAAAAATACAACAAAAAAATAGAAAAATACAGAATGCATAAAACATCTATCTTTAGCTTTTTATTTAAATCTTGACTTTTTTATTAATTAGTTAAATACTTTTTGCAGAAACATTAATTTTTTTATACTTTTTTACTCAGTTTTTAACGGGGGATAATATTTCCTAAACAATAATTCAAAATATGTAAAATAAAGGTGTTGTTGCGAAAATTTTTAGAAATTTTGAAAAAATTCAAAATTATTTAAAAATTTGAAAACTTCCCATATAGTTTAAACAAGGTGTCCTCATGTACCAAAAAAATTCGACTTTTCGTACTGAAATTTCGGTTCAAATACCCCACGGCTGGCCCAGTTAAAAATAAAATATAAATTTTTGCAGATGTCGAAAAAAATTAAAAAGTTTTTTTAAGAATTGTGAAAGTTTGAAAGAATAAAAAAAAAACTTTTTTAAGATGCCTAGCGAAAATTAATTTTATTTTTAAAAATTTATTTCAGGAGAATATTTAAAAATATTTAGAAAGATTTACAAATTTATTAAAAATGAATTTGGAACATTTTAGGATTTTTTTTTTTATTTTACAGGATTTAAAAAAAGAAAACTTTACGAACAATTTGAATAATTTTAAAAGATGTTTAGAAGCTCTAAAAAAGTTTTAAGAATAATTTAAAATGTGAAAAAATGTAAAAGAACATGCAGATTTTTCAAGATTTTAAAATAAAGTTTTGAATCATTTTAAAGCAGCCTTCATCCAGCGAAAACATTTCAATTTAAGATCAAACAGAAGAATTCAATGAAAAACTGACGATGAATTTTTGCTGAAAATGATCTTTAAAACAATATTTAAGAAGAGTTTTAACATTATCAAAAAAGATTCTAGAAGAGTTTAATGTAATTTTTTTTTAATTTTGCAGGATTTTCAAAAAAATGATTGAAAAAATTTGAGTTCCAAGATAACAAAATTTTCATTATATTCCTGCAAGTTTTAAAAATTATTACTTTTATTTTTAATTTTAAAGAGAATATATAAATAGCTTTAAAACATATTTTGATGTATAGATAATAATTCTTTTTACTTTAAATGTTTTTTTGAAATTCCTAGAAAAACTGACGATGAATTTTTTGTTGAAAATCATCTTTGAAAAAATATTTAAGAAGAGTTTTAACATTTTTTAAAAATATTCTAGAAAATTTTAATGTAATGTTTTTTTTTAGTTTTGCAGGATTTTCAAAAAAATGATTGAAAAAATTTGAGTTCCAAGATAACAAAATTTTCATTATATCCCTGCAAGTTTTGAAAATTATTACTTTTATTTTTAATTTTAAAGAGAATATATAAATAGCTTTAAAACATATTTTGATGTATAGATAATA
>JAAAKG020029704.1:0-19691 GCA_010014905.2 Druon quercuslanigerum
TATATATATATATATATAAGACCGGAACACCAATAAAAATTTAAAAATTGATTGTACGAGAGGCGCTAATGTATGCGGATCAGGATTATCATTATTGAGTAAATAAGTATCTATATAAATTGATGTGGTTCCATATATTAAAAGCAGTAGAGAAGGCTATTTTAAAGGGAATTTATTTCTAAACAACTTTTCTCTTTTATATTCACTCCTTTATTTGGTAGTCTTTGAAAAAGATTAACAATTTTGATTTGTTTCGAAACATGTTTTAGTTAATAGGGAGAAATTATTTACCAAAAGCTAAACTTAAAAAATAAGTAGTCCATATTATCGACAATACACAACCAATTTAAATGTGGCTTTTTAGAGAAAACTCATTTTTTAAATTTTTAGAAAAACTGCTGACATTTTCTAAATTTTGAAAATATTCATATTTTTCTCGGATCATTCGACAGAGCTCAGAATTCCTCATCATATGCAAGAAAAAGCAGCCAAATTTGTATATTTGGTAAAAAAAACATCATTTTGAAAAATATTTTGGCAGTTTTTATGAAATTCTAAGTTATTTTCAATAGCTCATCAATCCTGAAAAAAAATTTAACAAAACCAGGAAGCACGATTTCCTTTATTTTTGGTGTAGCATAACATACTTTCATGACTAAATATTCTGACAACTTCATGTAGAACTCATGGCATGGTTCAAAATAGAATTAACCATAAGGCATCCGAATGTTACCACTGTGATGAAACAATTAAGAATGAAAGTAAACCAATTAGCAGGGGCATGAACCCTCGACATTTCTGACTATCCGGAATAACAGGAATCAATGCCAAGATTTTGAATTCAACGCAGAAATTTCGGCTGCTTTGCGTCTTGTTTCTTGGCTGTTTCTCCTTATAATTGTCTTAAACAATAGCGGCTATAGGAAGAAGCTCGTCGAAAATCGAGACGTTAGTGTCGAAACTACCCCTTTGTGTCCCGGGCAGTATAATCTCCGGTACGGCGTAACGGGGGAACGATGATTACTCAGATGTCCGGGAATGCTGAGAACTTACACACATACGCAAGCGCCAATCCTCAGACCTACACCCATACCCACAACCACAACAAAACCACACCTACCCCCGCTCAACATTCGGGCATCGCGAGGACGTGGACGGAATTTATGCGGCATTGAGTCTGCTGGAATCTGAGGACAAAAGTAACGAATTTCTCATTACAAGCATCAGGTGCAAGCAAAGTCACGTGCAGGATATCAATCAAGATACCGAAACAACGGTCTATTTCATATTGGTTTCGCGTCTATTGAACTTTTTTTCTCTTTACTTTATTCTGACTACCACCCTCTCATTCGTATGCGACATTTTGTCCTGTCGCGCGTTCGGGAATAAATTATGCAAAGTGAAGGAATTTCTTAGTTGGCGCGAATGAAAATTCAGGCTGAGCAAAAGTTCGACTTGTCGGACCCACTTTTACTATTCTTTCTCGAATCTTTGCAATTTGGTCGGATTTATTTTGTCGAAAAATAGTCTATTTACTTTAAGGGAGTGCTGGAAAGTTTCTTTTTCGCAAAATATAATGTTTAAAACGGAAAATGTTACCAATGGTTAGCTTTGGAATAGGCTTTACTAATCTTAACTTTTTTCTCCTTTCGAAAATTCAGCATCTAACAACGGTGCAAATATTTGAGCAATTCAAAATATTTATAACACAACCAAAGATTATTATTGGATGATAAAATGATGGGAGTAGGTCAGTATCTTCTTCATTTGAATAGATATGCAATTGCCTGATATTTTTCCTTTTTGAATTATTTACGGGTTGTACAACAATTACCAGATTTCTTAAATTGTCCTAAGTTCGACAAGTTTAAGCTACTTAAGAATTCACAAACAAACATGAAATAAATTACTCAAAATAAAACAGTTTGAAATTTACAAATGTTATACGAATGAAATCTAACAGAAAAAAACATTTGAAAATACCACTGAGAGGTTGGTGATCATTCTTGAAATCTGGTTTACAAGACTCCGTGACATCTTTGTGAAACCTCGGAAATCTCTGAAAATCTTATTGAAATCATAGTCAAATTCTTAAAACCTTTGTAAAATCTTTTAGAATTTCTAAAAACTTTGTGATTTCTTTTGAAATCCTTTGAAATCTTCTGAAATGCTTCAAATCTTTGAAATCTATTAAATGTTTGAAATTTTTGTTAATCTTATGAAATCCTTAGAAAGCTGTTGAGTCACAACGCCTAAGATTATTTTTTTTATATGTTTTCTGTCGATTTTTTATCCTTTTCAAATAAATCTTTGCTGGTAAATTCATATTTCGTTTTTTAATCTTCTCTTCTCGAATTTAGGCACGTTTCGAAACTTTCTACCATTACCTTGTATGCCTTTGTCATTTTACTATCTCTTGTCTCTCTATTCATTAACAGATGCAAGAATGATCTTGCAAGGGCATTTATTATGTAGTTGCAGTTGTTAAGCGAATACCTAGGTTTTGGAAAGACCCATTACAAGGGCCTCATCCCCATCTCCCTCTGCTTGATTTCCATGATATTTATTTCACGCCTACGCCTCCTACCTTGCACCTCCTAGACCAATCAAGACCCTCGACGTCATCAATTCTCCCAGTTCACCAAATTTTCCAATTTTCGTACCCTTCTCTTTGCTTCGTCATCGACAGTCTCTCATTAATATTTTTGTCGTTATACTGAATTCGTCTCCTTTCAAAATTCTACTTATATTTCACTTCGTAGCACTTTACAAATTATACAGTCCATTTGACATTTTCCTTGTATGTGTTCATATTCATTTATATTGTTTGAAATATATGTATTAACCACACAAGTATTTGTTCGTGTTTTTTAATTATTTAAATATACCGCGAGTGATTTTAATTCGCAACAAATTTAAATGATCAAAACAAAAGCTTTAAAAACTTTGGAATCTCTGTGAATTTAATGAAGTCTTCAAGATTTTTCTGAAATTCATTTAAATCTTTCAAAACTTTTTTTTTAACATTTAAGATTTTCGATATTTTTGAACTATTTGTAAAATTCTTGAAATCCTTGAAATCTTTGAAATCCTACGATTTCTCTTGAAATCCCTTAAAATGTTTGACATCTTTGTGAATCGTCAGAATTGTTTAAAATCGTTGTAAGTTTTCGAAATTCTCTGAAATCTAATCTAATTAAGTAACAGAATAATTAATAATCTAATAATGATAAAAATCCCCCTTTTTGTTTCAAACTTTGCACTTTTTGGACTCCAGCAACCTGGAGCAGCGGCTCCAGGGGCGCCCCAATGATCCTCGGGAAGCGGCAAGCATTTCAATATCTTGAATATACTCGATTATTTATGGGTTTTAGTATTCTGCCTTTATTTTTTGGCAGATAAATGTAGGCAAAGTATGAGGAGAAAAAATCATACTCTTCTTACTTGAATACCCAGAGCTAGCCACAAAAATAAATAAGCAGAATATTGCAGATCAAAAACGCTCAATATCTGTAAACAGATTGCTTTCGGCTGCTAAAATAGCTGCTATCAAAATGCTAGAGTGAAGCTATAGGCATAGGTGCTAGGGATAAAGACATCATGAGCCGGATCCATTAGAACAACATCCGGATATTAATAATGATGATGTGGATAGCGAAATCACAGAAAAACTACAGCACCTTGAAAAGAAGTTTGTTCATGCTTTACTAGAGTTCAGATATGTAGAACCAACACTAAAGCATTCTCTGACAAAATGTAGATCACAAATGATCTACGTGCACTAATAGAACATCTTAACAGCAAGGTTTTAACCTACGTATTTGAACGTAACACAAACTGTGTAAGAGATTCAAACTCTTGCATACTATGCAGTTGTGGCAACCGTTATTTCGTTGGGCTGCATAACTAAGCAGTTTTTGTCCCAGCAAGGAATCGAGACCCACCATTGCAGAACAGGTTGGATATGGATGTGAGCAAAGTAAGGTGCAAATTGGGTCGAATAACTCAATATAAAAAGGACATAAAACCAGAAAGCTGATAAATCATTTTACTAAAATCATCCACGCTCGGCACACCAAGACATTAACACCATCAATATTGGATGAGAATATGGACATCCAACTACCAAGACTTGATGTTATTTCTGCCAGGCTGCGTCGTTACAAGAAAAGTAGTGCACGAAGGCAACAAAATCGAAACTTTCAGACAGATGAAAGAAGTTTGTATCGTGAACTGACTGTGAATCAGAATAACCAGTAAGATACCAAAGCCCCTCAATTGGAAGATATGACTAACTACTTGTCGGGTGTTTGGGGGGAAAAAATGAGCAAATGCAATTTGGACACTGCGTGGTTTAAACTGGAGACAGCAAGGGCAGACAATAGCCCTGAAATGCAGCTGACAAACATCACTGCCTTAGATGCCTTAGATTATCAGCAAACGAAATGGTGCGCTTTACAGCACCATCTGTTAAGCGGATCTTGACTACACGTCCTTGAATTTGTCCTCAGATGGGACCTTTAAGATCAGGGCAGAAACCGCGGTAGAATTAGAAGTACAATGGAGGAAGGATACTATCCATGGCGAGCGTCCCAAAACGTAAGATCAACAAGAACCCCACGTAGAAAGATTCCACGAAAAGTGCTCCACGGAAATTCTACGGAAATTCCGTTGCATTTTCGTAGAATAACCACTAACTTTCCGACTTCAATTTGCAGCCTGTAATGGTTTCTGTAACTTCCTATCAAAAATTTTGCTATCAGTGATGCTACCCCAGGTCTACTTCGGTAGGTCAGGACCGTCGTCCCAACAAATTTAGTTTGCATCAGGTGCAAAAAATATTTCTTCCTCTAGGAAGTTGAGTTCTAAATGAACCTTGGAGGTATCCAACCAATCTTTCTCATGATCCGTCAGTATAAAATAACCTTCATGTGCACGAGGTGTAAAAAAACATCTATTTCGAGGAAGTTGAGTTCGAAATGAACCTTACAGGTAATCAATAAATCTTTTTCTTGATCGGTTATTAAAAAATACCTTCCAAGTGCACAAGATGTAAAAAATGAATCTCCCTCGAGGACGTCGAGTTCTAAATTAACCTTGGAGGCTACCAACCAATTTTTTTCATGACTCGTCATTTTTACAATAACCTCCAAGTTCACCAGGTGTAAAAAATACATCTCCCTCGAGGAACTTGAGTTTTAAGTGAGTCCTGGAGGCAACTAATACATTTTTTCATGATCCGTGATTATAAAATAATCTCCAAGTGCACCAGATGTAAAAAATATATATCTCTCGAGGAAGTTGAGTTCGAAATGAACCTTGCAGGTGACCAACCAATCTTTTTCTTGATCGGTTATTAAAAAATACCCTCCAAGTGCACAAGATGTAAAAAATGAATCTCCCTCGAGGACGTCGAGTTCTAAATTAACCTTGGAGGCAACTAACCAATTTTTATCATGACTTGTCACTATCCAATAACCTCCAAGTTCACCAGGTATAAAAAATACATCTCCCTCGAGTAAGTTGAGTTTCTAATTGGTTGGTAGCTTCCAAGGTTCATTTAGAACTCAAAATCCTCTAGGAAGATGTGTTATTTACACCTGGCGCACTTGAAGGTTATTGTATAATGACGATTCATTCAAAAAATTGGTTGGAGGCCTCCATGGTCCATTTAGAACTTAACTTCCTCGAAAAAAGTTTTTTTTTTACACCTGGTGCTCTTGGAGGTTATTTTATAATGACGGATCATAAGAAAGATTGGTTGTTTACCTCCAAGGTGCATTTAGAACTCAACTTCCTCGAGGGAGATATATTTTTTACACCTGGTGCACTTGGAGGTTATTGTATAATGACGAGTCATGCAAAAAATTGGGCTTTGAGATTATTTTAAATGTTTTAAAATCCTTCTGATATCTTTTAAATCATTGAAATATTTGAAATTTTTTATATTTTTGAAATCTTAGTTAACCCTTTAAATCTTTTTAATCTTTTGAAAAGTTCTGAAATCTTTAAAATCTTAGTGAAATCTTTTTACACAATTTTAATATTTGAAACATTTGGAGTCTTGGAATGCTTTATGAAATTTTTGTTATCTTTTGAAAGCTTTGAAAACATTAAATTATAAAAAAATTTGTAGAATCGTTTTAAATCTTGAAGATTATTTTCAAAAAATGTGATCCTCAATGTCTTTGAAATTTTTTGACCAATTCTTAGAATCTATGATTACTCAAAGTCAATAGAAGCTTTGACCTGAGCAATAATCTATAGTCAAAGTAGGTTCAGTCAGTATTACTCGCTTAGCACTGTGGGAGAAATGATGAGCAAAGTATAGGTCGAAATAAAATGAATATCCTGTCTGGAAAAGGAGCGGAGGAATAAATGATAAAGAGTGTTGCTATAGCTTTTTTATAGACTTATATACATTACACATATACGTATATTTGTATAGAAGGGGTAATTCTTCCACTACTGACACTAATGTGTTTCCAGTGACCGGAAGGAGACAAACAGGGGTCGGATGCCTGCTGCCCGTCTATCACTTTCATACCAGCGACTACCGCACTGATTGATTGTACCTTTCAGGTCGAGCGACCCATCCGTTTCTATTCGCTTGCCGGCAACGTTACATTGCAGAATATTGACTAAACTACCAAGTAAATTTTGCTAGCAATCTAATAGTACACACTTTCCAGACAACGGACTCATCGACTAATCTCCCATGGAAGAATCTTTTGACTGGTTAAACATTGCCAAATTGACTAAAATTTACCATCTGATCGGTTTCTAGTCATAATGGGTACTAAACTGTGTTAGAATTTTTTTCTTTTTCTCTGTGTTTACAGATCTGAATAGAATTTTGTGATGGGCTGCCGTAAGCGCTACCTCACAATGAAAACTTCCCTTCTCTTGGATCCTGAGAAAAAACTGTGGATTTGTATTGCTATTATAAATTAAACAAAAGATGACAAATGTTGTTTAACTCTATCGGGCAGTTTCTTTCAAAATCTCAACGTTTCGAGAATCCACTATAATTATCCTCATAAGTGGTACTTATTACAAGGTTCCAATTAAAAAATAAGTAACTATCTTTAATTTTAGGATTAATTATAATATTATTATTGTCAATTTTAATTAGACTAAATTTATATATTTTAAATGAATCAATAATTTATGCAGTAGATATTCTCAGTATTGATCATTATAAAGGGTTAATATGAAACTTAAATATAAAAAAATAGTAAAAGTTAAATGAGGATGGTAAAAAAGGTAATTTAGTCATCCGAATTTGAATTCTGTAAATAATATTAGCAATTGATACTGAAGTGTAAACAAGAGTAATTTTCATATTATCTGATTGGAACTTGGAAGTTTTTTTTTTAATGTTAGCCAACTATTAAAAACCTTTCTAGTAGTAAAGTATACCAAGCCTCTTTCATATCTTACAAATTTCGAATTTCCTACTTTAGATTTCTTCAAAAATCAATGAGGTTTGCAAAGAAATGTACAATACAGAAAACATGTATTTCTTGAAGATCGCAATCATATAGAATCATTATTTAATAACATTTCAACATACTTAGTGGCATTCATTGTTAAGAGATTCATATTAGTAATGAAGTATAAGCACATTGCATCATATGTTTAAAATTATCAGATTTGGTAAAAGCTTTTTAATTGAATGAGTTTTAACTTTAAATTTTTCAACTTAAATACTTAAAACATAAAGCTACAGAAGTTGAACAATTTTCCGTTTCACAGTATAAAATTACTTATGAATTTATTAATGACGCTTCTGAAAACTTTTGTGAAATTTAGGGGGAAAATTGAGACCATTCTTTTAACTTACATCATTTACATAACCATAATGCATGCATAATAAAGGCTATAAAAATTAAGGTCAGAACGTATTTTAACAAGATTGATTTTTACAATGTTTTTTGATTATTCTAGGGAAGAGATATTAGTCATTTTTCTGCTTGAATTCTGTAGAATAATTTGTTTCTTTATCTCAGGTGTACGAGCTCTAGAAAAAATATTTAAGACCCCTAACTTTCTCTTAAATAATTACTATTAAATACAAAATAAACGCCTATGAGTAGAAATAAGTTTGGAAGGGAATTTCTATTATTATATTAAAATCCCGATTGATAAAAGAAAGTAGAATATTAAGGTAATAAGAAAAATTTATTTAAAAAAAATAAATAAAATAAAACTATAACAAATGGATCTCATTTGAAACCTGAATTCTAAAAACCTTTCTAATTCGAGTTTCTATTATTTTATTGTACTCTCGGTCTAAGTTAAGAAAGATTATTAAAAAATTAAGGCAAACTCTGTAAAATATTCTAATCCTCACTTGTCGAGAAAATCACCCTTCAAGAAAATATAAACCTTGAACTTATAAAACTTTATAATTTAAATTGATTATTATTCTTGGTTCAAAGAATGATTCCCTATGTCATGGTTGTGCACTCTTCTAAAGTTTCTCACTTTTGCTACATTTTGTCCAGCCGTTTGATGAAAAGATCATACATCGAAATTTAAAAAACAAATTTTAATTTAGTTTCCAGAGAGCGTTCAAAACCATGTTACATTAATTTGCATATTTTTAAATAATTTAAGAGACTGATTTATCGTGCACTCAGAAAAAAATGTTCGTGAAAAAACAGTTTTGTTGGATATTCATGAAAATTTGTTTGAATTAAACCAATTTTTGTTGATTTAACAAAATATTTGACTCTCCAAGCAAATTTTTTGGTTGAATCAACCCAATACTTTAGATACGAACATAAGTTGTTGAAACGATTCAAAAATTAGGTCGGGTCAAGGAAATATTTTAATAATAACCACATTCTATGGTTGTACCCAAAAAATGAATACTTTGCTTTATATAACATTATTACATTGTTTAATTTAATATCTGATTATACGTGCTGCTTTAATCAGTTACTTTGTGAAAAGGTAATTGTATAGATAAAATTATATGAAACCGGCTATAAACTTTTTATTATTCATTTCATTTCATCTGAAAGCCTTTATACCTAGATATAGCCAATAAAAGTAAATATTCGAAAGCTCAAGTAGTATACGTCTGCAAGGAAGTAAATCTCATAAAATGGAGATTAAGAAATTCACAATATACTCTTCGCGGGGTTATATGCGTCATATCAAAGAAGACCTTAAGTCGATGTATAAAGCCCTGGTTTAGCAGTAACTAAAATCTCTCATTGTTCTCTCTTTTTCTTCATATATATCTTTTTTCCAAACTTCATTATTATTTTAAGGCATTTTATTAAAAAATAATATAATTTAAAGATATATAAAAATTATTCTAGTTTCTTTGAAGTTTTTTTTATTTTTTTTACAAATACTTACTTTACTAAAATATTAAATCTTCACTCTATCTGCAGGTTTTTTTATAACTGGAAATTATAAAAAGGACCTTTGAAACTTTGAATATAAATTTCCAAGAATCACATTTTCGGTCACTCAGAATTATTAATTTAATCAATGAACCATGATCAGCATATTCGTTTAAAATACTTATTTAAATGAATACTCTCTTATATCTCTTAATTTGAGGAGGCTCGCAAGTTTTAGCGTGCCAAGGGCGCTCTGAATTTTGCGCTTCGCGTTCAATACTGTATTTCCCTTACATTTGTGCATGGCTCTTTTAAAATGAAAGGTCAACCTATCGATAGCTATAATTCGGTATTTGTGATTTTTTTCTTAAAGCGCATTCGGCTTTCAAGAAATCGTAATGATATATGTTTTGTACAGAAAAAGTAAGCTATTCAATAGACCTTCACAAAGGTATATTGAAAGCCCAAAAATATTATATATAAAAAGGTCCTGAAGATTAGATCATTATTTTTAAAATATAGAATTTATCTCAAATTTTGAAACGAGTTGTATATACTTTAAAATAAATGTTTTTATCTACGAAAATATATCAGTGAGGTACAATTCAGCCATCCACTGCAAGAACAACGTAAGCCAACTCAAGTAGTTTTTGTGGAGAACGGCTTTCCAGATTTTCTTATCTTTAAAATGCATGCTTCCATAGTTTTATGATTTCTTTTTTAACTTCTACATTTTATTTAATTTTTCCAGTGAGCGCGCACTTTCGGGCGCTTACTTCGTACGGCTGAAGCCGTATCACATAACTTGAAGATTGCATGAACACGATATTTTTACCTTTGAAATAAATAATTAAATAAGCTCATTGTTTATCAGAATTATTAAAGATAGATATAAGCAACATACAAATAAATTTTAAATTGATGAAAATAATTTATTTAAACAAATACTCTAGTGTATCAGTTTGCTGTATAGAAGAAATCATTCTGCTTTATTATAAGAATGGCATTTAGTAATAAAAATTCATTTGAGCAGTTTTTTTGAATACATTATTTCGAAAAATTAAATCAAACGTTAAATATAATTTTTTTTCTATTACCTACCTGCAAAATATTCAATTCTCTTTAAAAAATATAATAATAATAATTCCTCATAAGTGTTATTTGTAAAAACAACTTACAACTCTCTTCTCGAAATGGTTTATAAAAAACGATGGAGATGCTTAATCTTGAATTTGTTTCCCCAGTTTATCGAGAGATATTATTATCCGTTTAAGAAATTTAAAAACCGATTACATTCAATCATTGCAGCAGAACGGCTCAATGGAAATTTAAACTATGTGCGACGGTACAACCCTAGAAAAATATTTCGAAAAAGCGGAGTAGGATATTTTTTCGTGTCTCAAAATCCATATTTTATTCATTCATGAAAACGACCCTGGAAGACTTTTTTGTAAAAGTTCCCTTCAATCTTGCATTAGGCCGAATGGAAATATCGTTGGTAGAGCTGTAGAGCAGAGGAGGTTTGGAGATCTCGTTAAAACCTCGCTCCGACGGAGCCAAATCACGTGGACGAATCACGTTGCCGTATACGTATACGTCAGTTATACGTGTACCAGTGGCAGCTAGCAGTCCTTTCGATTACCGATTCGCTTCTTGCTTATAGTGCAGCATACATCTTCGATGCTACTGAAATAAAGTTGAAATTGAACGTGTCCCGTGGCTTACCTTCGTCTTACCTCTTCCACCCTTTCCATCCTTTTCACCCTCTTCAATCCCTTCCCTCATCTTCTACCGGAAGTAGCACGACTTAACTTCAATTCCATCTTTACTAGAAGAAAGCTCCTCTCTTATTTTATTTGCGAGGGAAGCTACTCATCACTGTACCAAAGGTTCATTTTTTCCAAGGAGACATTTCTTTGTATCAGGCTTAATGTCGATTGCTTCCCTGTTCTATCAATCGAATAAGAACTGCCTATTTACTTCTCATATCCGAACATTCAAGAAATTGGTCAATTTTAGAGGATTTCGTGAAACTCTTGTATGAAGAGTCGAAATGGGAGTATAAATTTACAGAATTGAAAAATAAAAGATCAAAAATACTTTCAAGGTCATGTTTGAAAAATTAGTCAAAATATAGGTGTTAGCAAAACAGGGTTTCGTATACTATTACAACGTAAGTAAGTAATTTAAATCTCCCCTCCCTACTTGCCCCTTCCGCAACCCCTTTTTTACTACTTCACCTCGCCCGCATATCCTCACACCCTACTTCCCCTATACCCAACTCCTCTACTTCTGCTCAGTTCCCCTATCTGTCCGCCCCTAATTATTTGCCCTTAACGACCCTTCCCTCACTTCCTCTTCCTCCCTCCCACTCATGCCCTACTTCCCTATATTTCATCTACTTTCCTAACTTACCCTCTGGGGAAAAAAGTGAGGCGGACGGACGAACACCCTACCGAAACTCTAAGAGTTTCTGCCCTGGGCTACTCCACCCTAAAAATGTGATCATTTTTTCCATTAATCCAAAATTTGGTTAAGAAACATTTTCGACCTTGAAAACGTTTCCATAAGTCGAAAATATATAAGCGTTACACTGAACCTTTTGAAAAAGAAAATGTTCTTATAATTTTATTCAAATAATCCAATTCAAACATCTTGCCATGGCATAATTTTTCTACTTGAAGAAGTTGAGCGTTATAGTAGGGATAATACGTACAGTAGGGTAAAACATGTTATCAATTTTTGTTTGCAAAGACAATATAAACGGTAGGCGAATTTTTACACTCTTTCGTTTTGAAATAAATAGACCAAGCTCTAAAAAATTATATCCAACAATAATAATTTTACTAGGACATTTTTGGTGTACTCATAGTTAGACGAAAGTCTGTATAAGTCGAAAATGTCTTTCAGAAAGGAAAATGATATAATTAAGTATAGGCATTTTTTTACATTTCTATTGACGTGCTCGTTTAAAAATAAAAACATCTTATTACCAGACCAAATTCTCAAAACCTCAATCGCTGTCGATGAATTTTTTAAAAGGAATTTTATTTTGTTTCAACAATTATTATTTCCTTATCATTCCAAATATAACAAGCGTATTATAGTCAATCTTACAATTTACGATGATTTTTGTCTGAAATTTATTGTACAGGTTATCAGTCATTGCAAGTAGAAATTGTGCACAAGGTAAAAATTGTAATTTATTTTGCTAAGACTACATTTTTCGTGTTTTTTGGAATTGCTTAAACGCTATAACTCTGTTAATTTTTGGTTTTATCAAAAAAGTCATTGATATAAATTTGCTGAGCTTTTGAATACTATGGATATCCGTACAGAGAATTTTTGAATCTTGAAAAAAGTGGTCTCAAAAATATTCAAAATGTGCTCACTTTTTTAATTTTTATCCAAATGGCTGGTTCACGAACTTGACCTTCATTTTAAGATACTAAAAGAGTGTACTAAAGGACCATCTAATCTGCCATTTCTTTTGAAAGTGATCATGCTAACAAACTAAAAATTTACATACACACTAACGAACGAACAAACAGACAGACACATTCGTAAAAAGCTGTTTTTAATATTCAGGGGGCCTCATTTGAATCTAATACCTTTTCTGATGGGAATGTAAAAATAACACAATTTTCTGTTGGGGATCATACAGTAATCGAATGATTGAAATAAGTCTTATCGTCAGTTACTTACTGAAATATCGTCAGTTTCTCTACTAGATGAAAATCAAGGAAAATAAATATTCCTTGCTTTTCAAGTCTTCTAGAAAAAATATATGTGATTAAACCAGTACGAAAAAGTTTTTCGTTTCAAGTTTTATGGCCTCTCTGATCGCATATTCAACAACTGTTTTATATACTAATAAATGTCAATTTAGTTTACATTATTGTTGCGTGGAATGCCAAAAATTTCCTCCATTCATACGTTAGGATTTACTCGGCCGCAAAAAGACAGGAATCGATGTATACCTACTTTATCAATTCAACAAGTTTCTCGACTCAAAATAGGGCAAGATGAATAGAGGTTGTAAGTAGAAAATGTAAGATATATTATAATTTTTTATTTTAAAGACAATTTATTATAGAGAACTACATTTTCTATTGAATTTCGTATTACGAAAGTAATTTTTCGAAAAATACAAGGGTGCCTTGCATCAGTGTTTCTTATATATTAAAATTGACCGTCTAAGATATTATTTATAAATCTGACAATGATGCCGAGTTTCATCAGACCTTTTAACAAGATTTCTGAAACTTGGATTTTTGAATAATTTAACAACTCCTCCTAATGAAATTCCAAAACTTTGAGATTTTATTTCGGAGAAAGTAGTAAATGAATTAGAATAAATGATCAGGAACCGCGGCAGATCATTTTTTCGTGCTAAAACTGATAATTCAAAAAATTTTGTTAGCTTGATTTCGAATTTTTTTAATATCTCAAATGTATTTAGTTTGATCTTAAAAAGACAAAACTTTGGAGAACAAATACCCAGCGCAAAAAAAAACAAGGTGTATTATTTTTGAAAATTTAATTTTAAAAACCACGGATAAAAACGTTGTAAAGTCTAGGTGAGCATGTGGACGTATACTAACAGTGAGGGGTCGAATCTTGAATTTAAAATTTATCATGTATATTTTAAAACGATCGTTGCTTTAAAAAGTATATAACCGAGTTGAAAACGAATTTTAATCAATTGGAATTTTAATAAACTACGTAATTTTAGAAAGGCGTTTTAGGTGGATTTTTTCTTCAAAGATACTTTCTAGCCTCTATTATGAGACAAGTACATTTAAAGAATCTATAATGATTAACTTGTTTATACTCTTTTCAGGATATATTTGTATGAAATGTAAAAAAATATGTTTATGGTGAGTAAGATTAGGCAATAGAGGATAGTAAAAGTTTATATATCATAAACCTAGAAGGAACAAGTACACATATGAAAATTATTATTAGAAAAATGAATAGACGGCGCTGAAGTTTTAGAAAATGGTTAAAAATATACAAAGGCATGCCTGTCTGGCCCATTTCCAGTTTTTATTTTGTGTGAATGAGGAAATTTTAGTAATAGTAGTTTATAAATAGGGCTCTAAAGCTTTGTTCTTAGTTACATTTCAAAAGTAAAAAATATAACAATTAGAGTATTTAAAGAAAATAAAAACTCAAATGGGCCAGACAGACGTGTCCTTATAGATTTATAAACATTTCTTAAAATTACAAAACAATCTTTACATTTTTCAAACTATACAGCCGCCGAATATAAACCATGTGGTTGGTCAATTTTCGATAAAAATTAAATAAGAGATATTACCCACACATTAAAAAAGATGTTCATTTATTGTTAGTGGGTAACACAATTGTCGTTAAAATTCAAAGGAAGTGGAATTTCCATGTTTAGTATGGAATGCTATAGACCACACAAGGCTAATTATAATAATCAGTGTCCCATCTTTTTTATTATATGTCAAAACTTATTTTAAGCCTAATAATTATGCTATGGTTCACTTAAATATGCAAACGTCTTCAAACTATAAATTGGAGGAATTTAGACTCTCATACTTGAAAATTTTTATGTGTTTATTTACTAAGTAAAAAATGCTGGATAATATATGCAAGGGATTTGAAGATTCCTATTTAAACTCCGCTTATTGCGAACAGAATAGGCAATATTTCTTTTCTCCGCATCGATTTTCCTTATGATACTTTACAGTGGGTAATTCTTCAGAGCTCATAGAAAGACCAGTAGATCTCAAGCCACAGAGTAAATCGGATTATCTTCTGGCCGATTTCTTCACCTCAGGATAAAATTTATCTTCCAGGTAAACCCTGAATCTACCAATCAGAAATCAGATTTATCCCCCGGATAAATTTTATCTGGAGGTGAGGAACTCGATTCTGAAGGAAATGAGCATTGTAGCGAAAAATAGTTGCAACATCGTTTTCTCAATACTCTTCATACAGTTAGACTTTATAAGCGATGAAGTTATAAAGTTGAGTAGTAAATTGACTTATATTCAGGAAGAAATGTGATTTATAAGTTTTGTTTGCCCTTAAAACATTTTTAATTACGAGATGAAACAAAGCAATTAATTCTTGGAAACGATTCTGTGGTCTCTGCACGAATGAGTCGAAAGAAGAAATTTCGTTCTATATGTGCCTCATTCGCAATTCTTATTCCTTGCAGTCAATGAGCCTTGGATCCGCTTTTATTTCATTGAATTTATAGTGTCCTTTTATTCTGTTCTCACCGAAAGCGAATTGTTTCATCTCATTTTATCTTGAACCTACCTTTTTCTTATATTCTATTCATAATACTGTCAATTTGTTTCAATAAGAGTTTCTGTCATTTCAATCAGATATAATTTAAAACAAAAATTTGCGTGCCAAATCACCTAAATATTCTAGTACCGAATGAATCATATTAGTCGTATGAGAATATACAGTGAAATGAAAATTTTTTCACGTGTAAATTAATTAATTTTTACTGAGGCTATGAGACTCTTCAGAAGTCAAAGAACTATGATCAACGCTTTTTACAAAAAGTTACATAGATTTAAAATTCTGCAATTTTTACTGTTTTTCAGCCGTTTCAATCACAAAAACAAGATAAACAAATTAGAGTTTTGTAAATTAACGCTAACACCACTCGTCGAAAATGTGTCAGTTTTTGAAAATACGGGAGCAACATATTTTCTGCTGCAAACATGTTTATTATTTTATCTATAATATATAAAAATTTTGGATGTGTAGTTTCAAAGGTTTTTTAAAACTAGAAAATATCTTTAATAATTCGTTAAATCCTCAATGAATTTTCGAAATTTTTAGATATTAATTTTCTAAACATTTTCTAATAAATTAAAAATGTCAGAGGTAATATATTCTAAATTAAAATATTGAAGGATTCTACCTAGTTAGAACATTTGCAATATTAAATGTGATGTCTCGAACTTGTCCACTATTGAACGCTTCCCGTGTGGAAATTCAAATGGGGAACTAGTCGGGCTCCCGACCAGTTGACCCCACTTAAAGTCAGGGGCTAGTCGGGTCACTTGGCTAGCCCCCGACCAGTATCGTCACGGTAGATTAGTCGGGGGCTAGTCAGGTGACCCGACTTGTCCTAATTCGGGCCTGATCGGGTACTAGTAGAGGTCATATGATAATCCAAATCTTCAAAAGAAATTAGTTTTAACGAATATTTCCAAAAACGAAGGGTTTATATCAACTGTGTTTTACTTTGCTGCAGTGCATCATATTTCTGTGTTAGTATAGTTGAAGAGGCATCACTCGCAAAGTAGACAGTCGATATATACTCTGTCTTTGGAAATCATCGTGAAGACGATGAATCAGGAGATTCGCATTTACTTTTTTAGAAGAAATAATTATGTGTTTCAATCAATAATATGATTTCGTGAAAGCTAAAATTTCTGGTAGATTAGATGAATTAAAAATACAAAGTTTGAAAAAATAGTTAAATGTTTGTACAGATACAAATTGTTAAAGAAAGATTTTGAACAAAAAACTAATTTTCTAGGAAATAGATTGATTTTTAATGGAGCAATATTCATGTTAAAAAAGAAGAACGTCTAAATCAAAATAACACATTTTAAAAAATCGTTTCAATCTAAAATAAATTTTATTTGACTTATAAGCAATAAAATATGAATTTTAAAGAAAAAGTTAATGTTCTACGAAAGGAAATGAATTTTGAACCCAGAAAGACCAATTTTTAACGTAAAAGTTGAATTTGCAACAGAAAAAATGTATTTTTTAGAAAATTATTAAATTTTCAGCCAAATAATAAAATTTAGGGCTAAAAACATAATTTTTAGAACAAAGTTTTTGTGAATTTGCAAAAATTACGTACATGAGTGAAGGATCCCCTTCCCACTCCAGTCACAACTCGTAATATATATGCATTTATTCAAATCTGATGGAAAAAGTGTCTCGAAAACATAAAGCAACAAATGAAACTATGTACGTTAGTATTAGGAGGCGACCATAACTTAGAAAAATTATAAAATTGCTTTCGTCAGTTGCATGCTTTAAATATTTTCATCATACAAAAATAAAATTTTCCTACCTATTTGGAAATGTGATTTGTCGTCTCCTAAATGGTGTGGAACTCAAAGATCGTCTTCGTTTACTTTTTTGTAAAGTCGTTTTCCACTGAACAATGAAAAGCATAAAACCAAACGCGACGGTCAAGTATGGCTGGGCACGGGTTAAGATACCGGCACTCCGGAAATTGTGTGCCGTCACGTGAAAAACATACACTTTTGAAAAAAATATAACATTGTAGATTCAATTGCTTAAAAATTATTATAAAAGAACTATTAAAAAAAGTGAAACGGACTTTTGTTTGAGTTGTATCGTACAATTTTTTTACCACACAAACAAATTTCTAAATCTATTTTAATCACGCGTGTGACGAAATGCGATTTTCATTTTTTCATGTTTCTATTGTATGCTACGAAAGGTCAACAACAACTATGTTGACACAATAGGAATCTACATTATCATCAAATAAACAAAAATGAGCGGGAAACTTGAATATTTATATTATGGTAGTGCGTGACAGTGAATGAATTAATTGAACAGATTATGGAAACTAATAATTTTGCTACAAATTTTTGTATTTAATTTGGCAATAGAACCCTTTCTACATCTCAATTTCAGGACTACTGCTTATTTATTATTTTTTTACGTTTTCTACATTGTCAGGAAAAAGCTAAAAATATATTTCGTAACAAATGTTGCAATCGAATTGTAATTTGTTCTTAGCATCTTTTTTTCTTCGCCGAACCTTCTTTGAAAAAAAATACATTTTAAATACGTAAGTGTTTCAGAATAAAACAATCATTACCCTTTTTTAGAAATTTCCTCATTTTATAACACCTTACCGAAAACTTTAACACAAGAATAACCCGACCAGAGCCCCACTAGCTCCCGAACAGAGCTTGAAGATCACCCACACGGAAACTAGTGAACAAAAAGGCCCGACCAGCCCCTGACAAACCACCGACCAGGATCCGACTGAAATTTTGACAAAAAAAAGCCCAACTATTCCCCGACTAGTCCCCGACTGGGTACTTTGTCAAAATTAATAACCCGACTAGCCCCTGATTAGTGCCCGAATTGTGATAGGGCCAAATGGGGTTATTTCTACACGGGTTGCAACTGTAAATTACGAATTTTAAAGCTTTTCCAAAGTTGAGAACATTAAATCCCAGTCATTTGTCATTTTTCCTCTGAGTAATTATTTGTCCCTAAAATTACCTCAGTAAAGTATTTATATCAAAGCACAATTTAGTTTAACGATGATTTAAGTACATTTTTTAAATAAAATTTTTTCTGAAAAAAGATCTCCTTAGCTTTTCTAGAAATGGAACCACAGAACTTCCAATTTTCGGTTAGTTGCTTTTTTCACAAGCGACTAGAGAGATCGAAAGAAGAATCCTTTTTTTAGAAATATACGCATAATTTAGAAGATGTTAAAAATTAAATTTTCTAACATCTTTTTAGACAAGATGGAGCTGTGAATTAACAAATTTTAAAATTTAGGAACGAGAAGGAGATTTAGTCTGAAAAGACGATAAAAATGTATGTCATTCTCTGATAATAATACAGATTCATTGACAATTTTCACTAAAATTTTTTTTTTTAATTTTGTGATAACATTTTTTTAATAAATGCACGCAAAAAATCACCTAAAATTAATTAAATGATGCATCTTACTTTCATAAACTTAATTTATTGTGTTTCGATTCCCAAAAGAGCAAAGGAGAAAATCTTTTTTCAGCAAAAATTAAATTTAAAAATTTTTTTATTCATAGCTTCATGTAATCTAAAAAGACGTTAACAATTTCTGTTATTTTATGATAATAGTACAGATTCCTGAAAAAATGTTAGTACAGTGTCCATATTAATTTATAATACTATAGAGTTAAAGAATATTTTGAAACGCTGAAGTGAACATCAAATATATCGTGTAAACAGTAATTTTTCTTATATCTTACAATATTTTATTCCGTTCTGCATATATTTTTCAAAGACTTTTGAAATTTTGTTGTTTTATCATGGTTGCATGTCATGTCACGTGAACTTTAGGAAAGTGTAAAATTCATAACCATCACAAATACATTCCTTGATCTCTTATGCAGTTTTATATTTTTAGATTCTCTTGAGAGAATCTTAATTTTTTTTAATATTTAAGAAGTTTTGGAGTGAAAAATGTGCTTGAGCTATAACACATACAGCTACGTTATATATATATATATATATATATATATATATATATATCAGTAGCACTAGAAAAAA
>JAAAKG020029715.1:0-19690 GCA_010014905.2 Druon quercuslanigerum
CCGATTCCTAGTAGAACCGCGGTAAATCACGTCTATGACCATGTCTCACGACCGTGAGATAGGTAGCCAGAAGACAAGTTGAAATAAAAACGGCAGACCTGCAAAACGCTCGTTTTTTGCGAGGACAAGAAATAATCCATTTTGCAATTGCCTTGGTATCTTTTTGGAACACGGATATAGCTTTCAGATTGCAAACCAGTGATAGCTTCGTACCTCCGAGAACACCGATCATAAGGACAATTACTTTAACCGAATATTTTGCGTGTAGTCATTGCAGTTCCCTGTTAAGCTCTTCATACTTCTCATTTTTATTCTTCATCGTGGTAGTGATGTTATAGTCAGCTGGAACCGGGAATTAGATCACGAATATAGTTTGTTTCTCGAAGTCTTTGAAAATGATAGCAAGCCTCGAGTGTGCAATGGATACTGTTGCCCGAAAATCAGATCATTCGAGATTCACATATCTACATCCGCCTTGACGGCATGAGATGTATAATCAAGGAAAAGAATGCTGCGTCTTTGCTGGCGTACCAGTCAATTTAACAGGTAGACGTTCGGCAA
Source organism: Druon quercuslanigerum (assembly GCA_010014905.2). Classification (NCBI taxonomy): domain Eukaryota; kingdom Metazoa; phylum Arthropoda; class Insecta; order Hymenoptera; family Cynipidae; genus Druon; species Druon quercuslanigerum. The sequence continues at coordinate 562 of JAAAKG020029715.1, forward strand.
CCGTGGCTCACATGATTTTTAAACGATCACAGTTATTACGAGGGCCCAATTCCAAAAGAAGCTGGGACATGTGTCTAATTATTTTTCACCTAATATCGATATGTGAGAGTCCCATCAAAAAGTGAATGTAACAGAAGAGGCCTTCCCCTTTGAGACTCGTAGTCAGGACCCGCGGTCGATAAGGAGTGGCGCCCCGATACTGTGCGTGGCGCAAAGGTAACCACAGGTAAGTGGTAAAGGTAAGCCACAGTTACAAGCGACACACAGGATATGTCAGTTTTTTCTGCATTTTTTTCATTTCGCGACGTATTTCGCAAAATTTAGGATTAACATCATCATGTCGTGGCCCTGCAAAAACATGATAGGGGTCGAGAATTCTTCTAGGATGTCAGAATTGTGAGTAAAAAAGTAAATTTGCGAACGATTTTTAAAGTTCAAATCCCGTCCTCTGCTGGTCGCTGATTTCTCTCTTTCGCAAAATTCATATTTGTCGTCAAAATAATGATTTTCTCAACAAAGAGTTCGATTTTTGAAAATTATATAGATCCGAGGATTTCGCAATACCGCAGATATATGACAAGCTTTCTTTCATTCGTTCTCAAATCCTTAGGAAAAAATATATATTGAGTCAATGCCGTACCTATAAAAAAAATTAAAGTCGTATTTACCCAACACTCTTAAGGTCATGAATTTATTATGCATGATCTTAAAGTGAGTGCTTAATTGTCCAAGCCAATCGCCAAGCGAAAAACATGCTCCTTCAAACCGAATGGCGGAAAAAGTTAAGAGTTTCACGTCGCTTGTGTCTGGAACTCTGAGACGCTGAAGTTTTGCCATATAGCGCAGTTTCTAGCAGCGTTCGAGAAGCATAAATATGTCCGACTCGGGCAATATTTGTCTGAAATATTCGAGCAATATTTCAAAACAATGTTGAATCAAAATTCCCGTATGTGTCTGCAAAGTGGTCACGAAATATCGTCCCAATATTGTCTCTACATTTTTATTAATGTTTTAGGTGCAACGTTGACGAAACATTGTTTCCAAAAGTTCGTATAGATGTCGGGAAAACATTGCCTTCGTCATCCTTAAAAGTTTCTTTAGTACTTTACTAACATTTTTATAACGAATCACAAACAGACTAAAGGATAAACTGTTAGAAAATCGAAGTATTTGGATAACTAAAAAGACAACATGAAATAACTCTCTGCTGGTGTCTAATCAAGTGCATTCTGACACTATATATAATCAAAAATTGCCCCTTTTTTAACAACGCAAAAATCTAACTAATCCTCATTCAATTAGAATAATCTTGTCAATTCGAATAATGACGTTTATTACGTTTATAAAAAAGTACATCATCTTCGACCAGGGGAAGGTTCCTGGAACTGATTTAATATTCAATAAATTCGTTAGTAATACAAACGTTAATGGAAACATAATAATACAATTTAATTTCATAATTTAAATTATTCTTCATCAAGAACGCCTTCTTCATCGTCAGCATCTAGACATTCATCTTCATTTGCATTTGCTTTCAGAGTAAGCTCGTCCTCTATTTCAGCGCCCTGTTGATCTCATTTTTTTACATCTGCAAAGGAATAGCATTAATTGGTTTTAATACAATAGAAATTAATTTCCTCATAAAATTAAAGAAAGAATTTTTGACCTTATATAGTTTAGGAGACACAGCCTTGGGCTTTATTTATCTGAAATATTTTATAAAAATAAAATTTAGTTTTAGTTTTCGTGAAGCAGCATATTTTTCTGTGCACTGTAGAAAAAAACAGTCAAAGAAATAGCTAAAGCAGACTCAATGAAAAGGAAATCTAAACAAAATGTTGAATCTCTTACACGTCCGAAGTACTACAACTTCGGACATATGACTTAAAGAATTGTTTTAAAGACTGAGAAAAACTGAAATTTTTTCATTTTTGCAAAATTTTAATTTATCCCGGATGTCTAACGATATTTAACGTTTGGAAACTTGTTTCGTATGGTAAGTTACATAGCTTAATTTACAAAAGTATCGCTTTGGAGTTATTTTTACGAAAAGATACATGGTAACCTGAAAATAAAAAAATATAAATTAAGTTCATTCAACTCACTTCATTCAATTCAGGCCCTCTTGGGTTAAACTCAGTCCGGACCCATCGTGGAAGATAAGACAGGTTTCAGATGTTCAACCAAATTTCAGGATAATTTCAAGAGCTTTTATCACTGTTAAAATAGCCGGAGTTGTTGCATAACTATATGGTCAAAATGGAGCTGAATCAACTTTAGCAGAATTAAATCAACTTGATTCTGACCTTATTGTTGTCCAACATGTTCGCATTTATTACCCGTGATAAAATTGATTTCAATTTTATGAGATCCATGAAAATAAGTCGCTCACTTCTCCCTGACCAATCTGTTGTTAGCTTCAGAATAACACCTTGATCCTAAAGTTTTTATATCATGATTCGTAGCATTTGGATGCGATACCCGAACACTGTTCTGCAATTTAAAATTATAATTTTAATATGACTTCTTTTGTAGTGATAAGCAAACATTTAATGTATTTTATATTATAATTACTTACACATAATTAAGGTTACGAAATTAAAATCTATAGAGAAGTGCTACGTAATTTGACAAAAGCCTGTAGCAAATATTGGGCGGAATATTGTTCAAGCTATTTCCGCCCATAGCTCCCAACGCCTTTGTCTATCAATATAAAATCAACTATATAATTTTATGATTGCATTAAATCAGGAAATATAATACACATATTCTCTAATTAATCATTTAGTAATATAAACCAGTTTGTGAAATTTACCATTCCATTTTTTAATTCTTTGTTTCTTAACCTTTCACTAATTGCCAATAGATCTACCTGCGTCTTTATTGGCAATTCTGGACACTCAACAGAATTAAAGAAATGAAAGACTAGATGTATTTACCACAGAGTGATTTTGTGACTGCAATATCAAGTCTCTGAGGTGTATTATAATTTCATTCATCTTTCTAAGGGGTAATTCTTCATAAGTGAGACCTATAATAGAAAAATGTTCAAAATACTTAATTATAATATATTTATTTCAAATTATGTACGTTAGTGTTAATTTGAAATTGTATGAAATAAATGGCATCTTCTATATATTAGGCGGCATTCATTTTAAATCATGCAATCATTTGTTGGTCAAATATATTGTTTACTAAATAGAATCAGACGATAGATATATTAACGAATTTGCCTAATATTTTTTATACTAAAATATTTATTTATATTTTTCTACCTTATTTTGATAGGAGTTCTCGTCTTTTTTCGAAATACATAAGAATTTTATTTCTTTTACTTTTTTTTATCGTGTATCTTTTTAGCATGAAACGTGAATTTTTGTTGTCCAGGAAGAAAAACCTCTTTTTTCTCCAAGGAACGGGCATATGGAAAAGATTGTTATAAAATATACCCTATACACTAAGAAGAATTTGGAGAAAATCAAGAGAGAAAAAGATCTGTGGATTTTGATTAAATTTACATTAAATATTTTCAGAGTAGCCACCACCGTTTCGTTAGTTTCAAACTTTTCTGAAATTGTCCAGTGCATTTCGAAGAAAGATACGATATTCTATGATAATAACAAAAGAAGAAGGTATAGATACAGATATACGTTTAACAAATATCAAACTTGTAACAAAAGTATGGACGATTTTTGAATAATTAGCGTTTTTAATCTTGAAAATTCCAATACTTATATCTTTTTTAAAGAAAAAATTTTCGGCAAATCGAAGACATAAATGTGGTCTTATTTATTTTGAAATCAGCATAGTTTACTAAAAAATGATTCTGTTTACGGTCTATATGTTTAGTTCTTAAATTAAATCTCTAAATGTCATCATTTTCAATAAATTTCCAGACTTTTCGTCCTGATACGCAAGTCTCGAGAGACAGTTTTCTAAACTCCTTCCTTTCTTTAGCTTATCAAGTAGTTTAAGCCTGGATTTTTCTTGTTGAAAAACAGGACTTTGTGATTTTTTATTCAAGACTGCCTGCGAGAGATTTCGAGAATTATCAAAGAATGGACAACATTTTTGTTAAAAGTGTCATATTTCTTAATTTAAAATATTTATTTATATTTTTCTGTTTTATTCTGATAGAATTTCTCATATTTTTTCAAAATACATTATGCATTTCAGCTTTACGCTACGTTTCGTAAATAAACTTTGAATACATTTAGTGAAAGCTTTCAACAGAAATTTTTAACAGTATGGGTTCACCGAAGAACTTAAAACTTATTTTCGTTATCAAAAAATTAAATTTTACTTTTTAGTCTCAAGGTGTTAAAGAATAAAGTCTAAGCTTTCATGCCAACCTTAAAAAGAAAAATTTCAAAAAAGTGGCATATGAAAAAAGTCAAATTTATTTTTGACCTTGATATTTGAAGGACAAGTGTTTCTTTTTTAAAAAAATCGTTACAACCTATGAAAACAGAATGAAAAATTCCTATTTGAATTGGGGTAGAAAACATTCTTTTATTGCCTTTCACAGAGCTAAAAGTGGCCGAAGTGGATGATATATTCGTTAAAACCACTTATCGCTAATTTTTAATAGTAATTAAAAATCCCCCTTCTTACCTTCTAGCTCTTAAAGAGGAAATCATAAGATTTCTCTTATGCTAAAAAAATAAAAATATGCCTTTATTCTAAAAAAAAAATTCAATTTCATTTTTAAAGAGCAAATAGTTTCAAGAAATGCTTAAGCTCTATGAAAAGGGTGTAAAAAACCTACTGGCTCTATACTTGACGATTTTTGCTTTCTCCCCATTAAAAAAGTTTTAAAAAACACCGAAACGCACGAAATCCACGTAAATCCCAAAAGTTGTACCCTCTCTGATTCAGTAAATAATTATCCAAATGACATAATTGTTATAAAAATTTTGGCACTAAATAGCTAATATGGAAAATTGTGATATTACTTATTTCATGATTTTTGTTGAAATTGAATTCATTAAAAAGTAAAAATAGCTTTAAACCTGCAAAGTGGAGCTTCGTTATTAATTTCTGACACAAAAGTTGCCAATTTAAAATTGTTTTAATTCTATAATTTCTAATTTAAATGAAATTATTTTATATAGAAAAATTCATCACTTCAAGATTTTCCTGCTCATATTACGTTAAAAAATATTACAGTTTTTTATATTAACAGTCGAAATTATTATGTATTATGAGGGGAGGTTTTTGTAGTATTGAATTCTCTAACCTAAATATTAAGGTCAAATTTTCTAGAATTCACAATCATCGCAAGTGCCATACATTAAAATTATAAATCCATCAGAAAAGTCTAATGTGGACTTATTGATAAATTTTTAATTGTAAACAAATAAATCAATAATTCTAGGCGTTCAAACTTTATGTATTAGGAAATAAACCTGCCACTTCGGTAAATCACGAGATGTTTCTACTTTCTAACATTTTTATTATCCCATTCTACTACATGAATAATCATTTTCAATTATTCCTTATATTATTTAGGACTTTTAAACTGAAATCATGTTTAATTCACAAGTTTTTGTAGGTTTTAATGTTCTTTAGGCAAAATGTTTCAATTTTAATTAGTTAACCTAAGTTTCGAACAAATGTTATATCTAGATTTTCACATTCCAAGTCAATAATTGCCTGAAAATGTAGAACATTGTTTTTATTTAAATTTGTAAACAGTCAAAAAATTTCTATTCCAAGTCCAATTTAGATTTGAAGTGTATTTGAAAAATTAACACATAAATTATAGAACTCTAATAATTGTTAAATTAGAAATATCATAATTGCTACCGTACAAATATTTTTCTAAAGAATATGTATAAATCCTTAACTTTACCTATACTTTTCGAATATCGATATAATTTCTTGCCCTTCCATCGATATTTTACTTTAGAAACAGAATGGCGTTTTCTGTCAGGACAGGGAAAAAATAATACAGGAACCAGGAAGTTATCAAAATATTTTTTTTTAAATTCAAATATGAACTTTAGTGTCAAGCATTTTTGTTGACTACTTTTTTTCTTTTTATATCAAATTTATTGCCAAAAATGACGCTTTAAATCAATTACATATAACAACATTCAATTGTTCATCTACGTTTTATTTCCATATTAACAAGCTCAACCATAAGAGAAGTTTAATTTTTGCAAATTTTAATTTTTGTTACTTGAGTGTACACAAAATTTTTTTACATAAAACACTTATCAGGTAAATATTTAAATTATATAACATTATCTTCCTATGATATTTTCAGAAAAACAAGTCTCTTTGGGACGAACCACATCTCGAAATTTCTCGAAATCTCTCTCCTATTCTTCAACAACAAAAATCCAGGCCCAAACCACTTGATAAGCCAAAGAAAGAAAAGAGTTCAAAAAACTGTCTCTCGAGACTTGCGTATCAAGACAGAACGTCTGGTAATTTATTAAAAACGATGACACTCAGAGATTTAATTTTAGAGCTAATTATATGGGCCATAAACAGAATCATTTGTCAGTAAACAATGCTGATTTCAAAATAAATAAGACCCCATTTATCTCTTCTTTAATTTTTTCCTTAAAAAAGTTATGAGTATTGGAATTTTAAAAATTATTATTAATTATTCAAAAATCGTCCAATCTTTTGTTACAAGTTTGATATTTGTTAAACGTATATGTGTATCTATACCTTCTTCTTTTCTTATTATGATAGAATTTCGTATCTTTCTTCGAAATACATTAGACAATTTCAAAAAAGTTTGAAACTAACGAAACGGTTTTTTTCCAAATTCTTCTTATTGCATATGGTCTTTTTTATAAAAATCTTTTCATATGCCCGTTCCTTGGAGAAAAGGGAGGTTTTTTTTCCTGAACAACGAAAGTTCACATTTCATGCTAAAAAGATACACGATAAGAAAAAAGTCAAAGAAATAAAATTCTTACGCATTTCGAAAAAAGCCGAGAACTTCTATCGAAATAAGGTAGAAAAATATAAATAAATATTTTAATATAAAAAATATTTAGGCAAATTCGTTAATATATCTATCGTCTACTTCTATTTTGAAAACAATATATTTGAGCAAAAAATGATTGCATGGTTTAAAATGAATGCCGCCTAATATATAGAAGATGCCATTTATATCACACAATTTCAAATTAACACTCACATAGATAATTTGCAATAAATAAATTATAATTAAGTATTTTTGGACATTTTTCTATTATAGGTCTCACTTATGAAGAAATGCTTCATAGAAAGATGGATGAAATTATAATACACCTCAGAGACTTGATATTGCAGTCGCAAAATCACTCTGCGGTAAACACATCTAGTCTTTCATTTCTTTAATTCTGTTGAGTGTCCAGAATTGCCAATAAAGGCGCAGGTACATCTATTGGCAATTAGTGAGAGGCTAAGAAACAAAGAATTAAAAAATGGAATGGTAAATTTCACAAACTCCTGATTTAAGCTTGCAATCATAAAATTATATAGTTGATTTTATATTTGCAGACATAGGCGTTGGGAGCTATTGGCGGAAATAGCTTGAACAATATTCCGGCCAATATTTGCTACAGGCTTTTCGCAAATTACGTAGCTCTTCTCTATAGCTGGTCAGGAAGAAAGAGGTCAAAATCTTCTGCTGAAGACACTAATTTCATAACCTTAATTATAAGTAAGCAATTATAATATAAAATACAATTAATGTTTGTTTATCACTACAAAAGAAGTCATATTATTTAAAATTATAATTTTTAATTACAGACAGTGTTTGGGTATCACATCCAAATGCTACGGATCATGTTATCAAGACTTTAGGACGACAACAACAGATTGGTCAGAGAGAAGTGAGTGAACTATTTTCATGGTTCTCATAAAATTGAAATAAAGTTTATCACGGATAATAAATGCTGAGATTTTGGACAAAAATAAGGTCAGAATCAAGTTCATTTAATTCCGCTAAAGTTGAGTCAACTCCATTCTGACCCTATAGTCATGCAACAACTCCGGCTATTTAAACAGTGATACAAGGTCTTGAAATTATCCTAAAATTTAGTTGAGCATCTGAAATCTTTCTCATCTTTCACGATGGGCCAGGATTGAGTTCAACCCAAGAGGGCCTTGCACCTCTCTTTTTTTTTCTGAAATCATTTCAGCGCTGCCTCACGATTGGTTTGAGACAAATAGGAAAAAAATCGCTGAAGGGATTTTTGAATTAACTTAATTTCTATTCTTTTATTTGCAGGTTATTATGTATCTTTTTCTAAAAGTAACTCGAAAGCGGCACTTTTGTAAATTTAGCTATGTAACTTACCATACGAAACAAGTATCCAAGCGTTAAATATCGTTAGACATCCGGAATAAATTAAAATTTTGGAAAAATATGACAAATTTCAGTTTTTCTCAGTCTTCAAAACAATTCTTTACTTCAGAGCAGGCTACTTTAAATTTGTCTCAATTAAACTTAAAAAGCATTCAATTCGCCATAAAACAACGAATTTCTTCGCTAATAATGTTTAGCAGATATAGATGTCGAAATTTATATTTTTTTGCAAAAACTAAAAATAAGCTTAGTTTTAGTTTTTGTGAAATGATGTATTTTCCGTACACGGAATGGATGAGAATGTTCAGAAAGTAATAAGTTAAATGGTACTAATTAAAAAGGAAATGTAACAAAAATCTAATGTTATATATGTCATACGTCCGAAGTTGTAGCACTTCGGACTTTGAAAGGTGTAATTTTTTTTTTAGATTTCCTTTTCATTGAGACTGCTTTAGCTATTACTTTAACTGTTTTTGTCTACAGTTCACACAAAAATATGCTATTTCACAAAAACTGAAACAAAATTTTAGTTTGTAAAATATTTCAGAAATATATAAATAAAACCCAAGGCTGTGTCTCCTAAACTATATAATGTCAAAAATTCTTTCTTTAATTTTACGAGGAAATTAATGCTTTTCAATTTTTTCCAAGCGAATTTGAAGAGGCATGTAATGAAGTGAACCAATATTTGAAATTCTGATAAAAAGTGATAAACTGGTAAAAGTTTTAAGTTTCCTTCTATGGTATTTATCTCAATTAACGGTATTCCTTTGCAGACATAAAAAAAGAGAGGATTAAACAGAGCGATGAAATGGAGGACGAGCTTACCCTGAAAGCAAATCAAAATCAAAATCAAAATCAATGTCTAGATGCTGACGATGAAGAAGGTGATCTTGAAGAAGAATAATTTATATCATGAAATTAAATTATATTATTATGTTTCCGTAAATGATTGTATTACTAACTAATTTATTAAATATTAAATCAGTTCCGGGAACCTTTCGCTGGTCGAAGATGATGTATTTTTTTTTATAAACGTAATAAATGGCATTATTCGAATTGACAAGATTATTCTAAGTAAATGAGGAGTACTTGGCTTCTTTGCGTTCTTAAAAAAGGAGCAATTTTTGATTATATATGGTGTCAGAATGGACTTTATTAGACACCAGCGGAGTTTTATTTCATTTTGACTCTTTAGTTATCCAAACACATCGATGTTCTAACAGTGTATCCTTTAGTCTTTTTGTTATTCGTTATAAAAATGTCAGTAAAGTACTATAGAAACAATTCTATGACAAAGACAATGTTTTCCCGAAATTTATACCAAATTTTCGAATCAATGTGTCGGCCATGTTGCACAGAAATATTAATATAAACCTAGAGACAATATTTTGACAATATTTCGTGAACACTTTGCATAAAAATACGGCTATCTCGATTCAACATTGTCTAGAAATATTGCTGCAGCGTTCGAGAAACATTTAAATGTCCGACTGTTTCTGTCCGAATATTTCTGCAAGATTTCAAAAGAATATTGAAATGGCACTCGTCTTATCTGTGGAAAAAGTTTTTGCAAAATCTTGCTTAAATATTGCCACGCAATGTTGCTGCAACTTTATATGTTTTTAAAAGAGGCAAATTTTCAGAAAATATTGTGTCTAATGGCTATTGTGATTTAGGAGTGCATCAGTCATATCTTTTTCAATGTTGGCACTCTTCCTCTTGAACCTTAAAAAGTAATTGCACATATTATTTAAAAATATATTTCATGAAATAGTTTGAATAGGTGAGAACAGTAAGTTTGTATTGTCGTATATTCTTAAAAATATAAATAAAAAATATTTCTATAAATATAAGCCTAAGTAACCCAGATGTATCTTGCAAGAAACTAAAGATTAGATTTAACAAACGGATGATAAATTATTTAACTTTCTTGCTTGCCTGCATTCAAATTCTTATTCTGATGTAGGCAATATCGTTGCTCTAGTAAACAGTCTTACTATCGCCACTAAATTGTATAATGTAGAAATCGAATTTTTTCAAAGAATATTTTCTTCATTGTAAACAGGTTATAAGCCGATTAAAATACGTGTAATCTTTTTACTGTCATCTAAATAGTCCTACGCACTGTTTATCAATGGAATATTTTCTTAATGGTAATATAAGGATACGATAATGAAGAAAATATCCCTTTACCAATTTTCTTCTCCTTACAGATTTCTACATTATCCAACTGCCTGACGACAGACTATTTCCTGGATCTATGATATTGTTTCAAGCAGAATCACAATTTTCAGACAAGAAGATTTTTTTAATCCTTTGTTTTGCAATTCCAATTATTCGTTTTTTGCGAGGTTCGTGAAATTTATTATAAAAAATGTAAGATTAGGATGAAAAATTCGTTACAGCTTTGAATTTTGAAAGACCCATTTTTATATCAATTTTGACGTCAATATAAATTTCTAGGTTACTTAGTTACACATATATTTTCAGTAATATTTTTTTACCTATTATTTTTATAGGGTATACCCCTTCTGCAAGTAAAAAGTTTCAAAAAGATAGAAACGTGTTGATAGAAAAAGATAGAGACATTCAATCCTTCCCATATGCACACTTTGCATCCCACATATCTATCTTTTTCTTTTCAAGGCCAATCCATCGCATCTACTGCGATATATCTCTTTGTATGCCTGACTCTATTCCTTACAGTCTAAACTGTCTATCTTTTTCTATCCATGGTGTTCACAACTGTCTATCTTTAGCTTTACGACTTGCTAATGGAATTTCGAATTCTGCAAAGGCATCTGCTGTATCGACATATTGAAACGGACCGATAAGGCTGTGGACAGAACGGAAATGGGATCTTGAGAGAGAAAAGGCATATGAGATGTACACCTGTCACTTTCTAGAAAAAGCTGATTGGTCAAAATCATTTTCGTTGGGTGAAGTTTGATGAAGCACAGGACAGCGTTTTGTATCGCGAATGCCTCAGTAATGTGACGTTTATGGTTTATTGTATCTTTCAGAATTTTATTTCTGACTACAAATAATTTTAATAATTGAAAAATTGTATGATACTTTGCTTTAAATTTTTGACCCAAATCACATTATTTTTGATCCCACAAAAGGATTATTATTGTAGCATTTTCAATCCAATTTCGAAAAGAATTTAAGGTTAGCAAGTTCTTTTTATAAACTAACTGAAACAGGATATTTTGCATGAATGTTTTTCAAAATTCAACGTGTTATAACTACACATTTATAATGTGGAAAGAGACAGATCTGCATCTCATATGCCTTTTCTCTTTCTAGAGCCCATTTCCGTTCTCCCCACAGCGTTATCGGTCCATTTCTATATGTCGATGACCTGCTGACCCTCCAGCTTCAGCCAGTGCAAATGGGTGCAAATGATTTTACTTGTGTCTGACTTTTAAAGTCAGGCAGATACTGGACACCGCCGGTACTCAGTCAAGGATGTACGTTAAGTAGCGTGTGCCTCGCTAAGAATAGAAGTGGATAAGCAGAAGATTAATTTAGATAGAATGACTGGGATTCAAGAAGATAGGGCTATTTTATATTAAAAAAAAGATATAAATGGATTCACTTGGATAGGAAAAAAAGAATTTAAAAAGATAGAAGAAATTTAAGATTGCCCAACGAATAGAAAAGGATAGAAGTGAATAATCTGTGTATTCATTTAGATAGAAAGACTAAGATTCACGAAGATAGGTCTATCTTATGTGTCTGAAAAGATAGAAAGGCATTTACTAGGATAGGAAAATAGCGATAAAAAAAGATAGATGAAATTTGTTATTGCCCAACGGATAAAAAAGGATAGAGGTAGATAAGTGGAGGATTGGTTTAGATATAAAGACTGGGCTTTACGAAGATAAGGCTATCTTATGTTTCAGAAAAGATTAACTGGATTCACTTGGATAGGAAAATAAGAATTAAAAAAGTTAGACGAAATCTTAGATTAACTAATGGATAAAAAAGGATAGAGGTATATAAGATGTGGATTTTTATTTAGATAGAAAGACTTGGATTCAAAAAGGTAAGGCTATCTTATATTTTAGAAAAGATATAAAAAGATTTCATGAGATAAGAAGATAGAAATTGAGAAAGAAAGACAAGCTTTTTAATTGCCTAACGGATAGAAACAGATGGGCGTGCATAAGCAAAGGATTTATTTGGAAAGAAACACTAGAATAGAGATTGGGAGTGGAAAGAAAAGGATATATGTGGATAAGTGGCGGATAGGCATGAATAGGAAAATTGTGATTCAGAAGAATAGAGGTGATAGTAGATTGGAAGAAACATATAAAATGATCTAAGGAATAGACCTGGGATCAAGATGGATACACAGTTTATTTCCATTTCAATCTTTAAGATATGAAATGATTCAAACGGATAGTGACTCTATCCATTTACTTCCAGCAGACGATAATATAAATTTACTGTCTTTATTCGTTTAGACTATGTCATAAAATATATTCTGTAATGATATTCGTAATAATTATTTTGGAGATTTCGAGAGAAAAAGTGCTAAAATGATAAATACAGCTCATGTAATCCGTATACTCACAATAGCCGCTGATCACAACACCAGAAAAATTTGTCCTTCTTAAGAGTGCAGAAGTTCAGAAGAATTATTTCTACTGCATCAAACAAAAAATGTTGTTATTTTTAATGCATATGTATATATAATTATAAACATACATTTTGTAAATTTTAAATAATAAATTTAAAATGAGGTTCTAGCAACATTGCGCGGCAATACTTAAGAAACATTGTGTTAACACTTTTTAGACAAATAAAGTAAGCGTAATTCAATATTCTTTTGAATTGTTGCAGAAATTTTTCGGGCCAATATTCTCTGGGTCGAAAATTTTAATGTTTCTTGAACATTGCTGAAATATTTATTTGAAATATTTCCAATGTTGCAATTAAATATTCTAGAAATATTTCTAAAACAATGCGTGTTATGGAGGTGATGTTTGCGATCCTGATCCTTTCGTCAAGATGGAGGAAAACTGCAAAAAGGTAATAGACTACGTTTTATCACGCACCCCAGATACGAACCTTGCTTAGACATCACAAGCTAATGAAACAACACAGAAAAACCAAGTGTAATCATTACCTGGATTCCGGAGAAAAGATTGCTTGCAACAAAAATTACCCCATTTGAGTAAACTTTACCCGAAAATATCGGGTATTCTGCTGCGTTTAACTCCGTTTAGAGAGTAATTCTCAATGTTTACTTTGAAGCAGTGATCGGAAAATGTAAGGCCTGATGTAATTTATATTACCGTTCACTTTGTTTTTACTGCGTATTTTCCGTACAAGAGTTTAAAATAGTGCAGAGTGGAATTAGAGTTCTTCCCGTCTCTGTTTATTTTACTTAAACCATTAATAAATAACAGAGTCATCATTTTGTATCGTTGATTCACCACCTACTTCAAACTGTCTAAACAGTATTCATCATTATAGCCACCATTGCGACTGATTTACACGTCTGTTGATAAACTTACTTTCTCTTACTTTAGCGTGTGCGGAGGGCATGCATTTGTAAAATAATATCTTATCATACTGGTTACAATTTTCTTATAGTTTACACTAATCCAGAAACTCCGTTTCGGTAATCTTCCCTCAAACAAATCAAATTTCTTCACCGGATTTGCGAAGCACCAATGGTTAATGATTTCGCTACACGAGCTCATATGACAGTGCTCCAAATTTTGGGACCTTTTAGTATTGCGCATGCATCACATCAACAACTGTATTCGTTAGTATAATTGGTATAATACTTCTAAGTATATTATAACTAATTCTTTGGTCACATAATAGACTTATAAAATGAAACTTGAAATATGAATTTAAAACCATTTTAAATATCTTTATTCACTTTACAATTATTATTTGTTGTAAACAGTTATAAACGGAAAGAAAACCAAATAAATAATTTCAAATAAGAGCGCCAAACGCAGGTATCTCTGGATTTTTAAATTGACACATGGCGTTACGCAACCCAAAAATACACATAAATGAAAACTGCGCATGCCTGAACAGAGAAATCAGCGTTCTGACATCACTAGCAGTCTTTCAGTCGTTGACGCGACGCATGCGCAATAGGAAAAGATCTCAAAATCAAGGTGTATGAAGACGGAAAATGTATCTTCCTTTCTTCTGCCATGCGTGACATCGCCACATTGCAGAGTGAGATAAAGATACATTTTCGGTTTCCATATGACCGGCATGTAAATACACCCTTAAGAGCGTTGGCTAAATTCTCTCGTTCTATCTTATGTTTCGGAACGAGAGAGGCGATTGTTATTTATCGAGAAGTCCAGAATTGTCTTTTATTAATCATTGTGTATTTCATTCTGAATCATAAGATAGAAAGATAGAATTGCAGTTGATTTATTCAAAATGATCGAACATCTTTGTCGAAATTTCATGCGATAGAAAGAGATATTTGATCGATTAGATTGGCGGTATCAGATTCCCACCGACACACGAAGAAAGGCATCAAACGAATGGGACTTAACTTTATTTTTTACGTGAATCTGTCTTTTGATCTGGAATGAATTGAGAAATGCAACCCAAATTCTGAAGTCAGAATTAACATATGAAAAAATAATGCCATTTTCATACAAAGAACGTTATTAACTCCGACTTCAGAAGAAAAATATTTTTTTCTTTAATTTAGCATCTTCAATTTTTCAAAATGTTAATAAAAGGATACGTTTTAGTTTTAAGCGAAAAATGTTACTTTAGAAGCATAAATATGATTTGATTATTTGTATACCATATTACATATTTTCTAATATTTATACAATAATTAATCAGTAATTGTAATTCAAGTCTTCTTCAAGTTATTAAAAAGGTGTATAATATAACATTTATCAGTGCAGTAATAAATTATTCCTAATTCATTTTCGGTAATTTTAGTGATTTTATGTTAACTCACATTGTCAAAAATAAACAAAAATTTAATTTTAAAACTCGACAGAGGAGATTAATCATTGGGACAAGCAAAAATTATTTATTTTTCTGAACTCAGAATTCATAAACTCTTTTTCATTAAAATCGAATTTTTGGTATCTGTCACTCCGAAATATTATTTTAGGATTAGGAAAATTCTATTTGGGGATTTCTCAATCATTATTTATTATAAATATTCAATCTGGATATTTATATAATACAAAATCAGCTCGCTGAAAGTAATCAATCGGGTTTTCGGCACAATGCAAGCGCAGTTTATACAGTTCCCAAAATTGGGGGCACTGATAATAGCAGACAGATTACATCGAACATGGGTTATATTTGTCTTCTACCTCTACCAGCGCGTAAAACACGAAATTACCTGCTACAAAATGTACACTAATTTTTTTCTTTGAAAACAGAGCGTCAATAGATATATTGCGCCTGGACTCAAGCTTCCCAGCTTTTCGATTCCGGTTATCTGGTTATCGAAAACGAGTGGCTTTCAGATGCGGAATGGTTAAATTACTTAAAAGCTATTTGTAAAAATTTAGAAACGCGTTATGATAACTGTAAATCGTTACTTTACGAGTATTTAAGATTAACAAAGTAGATAAAACCTCGCTCGATCAATGGGAAATGTATACGTTTCTCGACACGCGTGTTTGTGAAAAGAGGAGCACAATCTTTATGCGTACCCTATATCAAAAACAAAAGCTCTGGATTAACGCAATGATTTTATTCGCTAAAATTCTCAATGTTTCTATTATTCAGAAAAACATTATCGAGGTATGTGTCAAAACAAAAGATTATGTTCTGGTTTTAAAAAATCGCATCACTCCCTTTTACACCGGGACAAGGATGGTTCAAGTTTCTCCGCTATGACATTTAAAAAAACATCTTGAACACAATGAGGATGTTTCTATTAAACATCATGAATTTATGCGAGATTATGAATTGCTTGGTCATGTGTCTTGCATTGGTCCCTTTGATGGTGATGATTCTTTCCGAGTGTTTATCCTGCATCGACTTGTTCTACGAGATCACAGACAAACTATGAAAATGAGAATTGTATGTAACGCATCTGGACCTACTTCTATCAAAGTTTTGTTTAATAAATATTTCCATGTAGGACTGTTCAGATTTTTGAGCTGAACACAGTAACATGGAATGTGCTTATCTTCATATCTTACAATCCGCGTCATGCGTCAACTGGTAGAAAACGAAAAAGGTAATTTTTCATTAGCAGCTTCAGTTTTTGTAAGCAAAACCTATATGGATGATTTATTCGATGAATGAGTGGATAAGGTCTTCACTATTGCCTTGATATATGAGCTTATTTAATTGGCTTCCGCTGGTGGTCTCCGCTTACGCAAGCGGTGTAGCAATTATGTTGACTTGCTTTTCGGGCTAGATCAATTGAATCGTGGTTTAGTCATAGAAGTTTCATTTAATAATTCCTCAGGATTCAAACTTTTTGTAATGTTATGGATTCCTTAAGATGATGCATTTTGTTTTCACATTAATGAAATTCATGATGAGATTTCTAGAAAATGCTTGATACTGTCGTATGACCGTATGGGCTGGCTATCTACAGTTATCATCATTGCAAAAATTTTACTTCAAAAACACTGGTTACGAAAACTTTATTGGGATCATACGCTTATCTCCAGCCTTGTACAGGAATAGCATTATTTTCACTCTAAAGTACCCCGGCATTATCGCGCATTTTAATTCCCAGGTAGATTTCCTGTGGTAGCGATCCTAATTCCCCCTAAATACACGGCTTTTCCGATGCATTGTGCCACGCTTATTCTGCGGTTATCTATTTGCGTGTTATTTCAGAATCAGGTGAAATTGCAGTTAAACTTCTTATTGCCAAAACAAAGGTTGCTACGAACAAGGCTGTGAGTATTCCACTCCTTGAACTATATGGTGCTACTCTATTGACAAGGCTCATTACATTCGTGGTCAATTCTCTTCAATGGGCTAATGTGCCTATGTCTAGCTCCTCAGCTGATTGGCCTCAGCGCAATACACCAACCGTCGATTCTGTAAAACATGTCGCAGTCGCTACCTTACTAACTGAAACTGAAAATGAGTCGCAATCTAGTTTACTTTCTCTACAGTCATCTTGGTCTCGCTTACTTCCTTTCACCGCATATGTTTTGCGTGCCATTAAGATTTTCAAAGAAAAATATGTTTTTCCCAGATATTTGCCTGCCACTGAGATAAATGATTCCTCGTTATTCTGGATATATTACGTTTAATATCTCGCAATATATCAATAGCCCATGAAATAATTTTTTTAAAGAATGGCGAATCTCTCTCCACTAAGTCTCCTTTGAAAAGGCTTAATTCATTTATCGATTTTAATGGAATTATCGCTGGTCACGTCAATCAAAATTATTAGTGTATTAAGAATATCCTGCCATTTTACCTAAGCATGCGATATCGAATCTTATATAAGAGAAATTTAATCGCAATCTCTGGCTCGTACCAAATACTAGATTATTAGAGCTCGTGCAAGGCTTGGATCTCGATTTTCGTTTACTTTGCCGTAAAAGCAATTCACCAAGAATTAGTTCATGGTTCTATTGCAGCCTCCTTTATTGATGAACTTAGACGGTTTGCTTCGCTACGCGGTATTTCGACTGGTATACATAGTGATAATGGCCCGAATTTTCGCTGTGCGAATCGTGAGCGTCGTTCAGCATATCAGATGGGACAACTTGGGATTTATCCCTCCCATCGTTTCACATTTTAGCCAAATCATTTTATGTCAAATCAATAGTTGTATACATTCCCGGCCTCTGGTGCCTGCCAATGATGATCCGGAAACTTGCAAGGTGCTCACTCCTGGTCTTCTTAAGTGATACAGCATTAACAGTTATACCTACCGTTTCGGTTCTTGATGAATCTGCAAATATTTCGTCTCGCTGGCAACTTCACTCTCGTGATTATTTACCATCATTTAGGCAGTGAACCAAATGTTTTTCACATCGGCCTAATTTTAAAGTAGGACATCTTGTACTTTCAAGAAACGTGTATCTTCCCCCCGCTATGTGGGAATGGGCCGTATTACTAAATTTATTATAGGACGAAATAAGGCCGTTCGTGTTGTTTATGTCCAAAATGCCCATTCTGAGTTTGAACGAACCATCTCGCAATTAACTATCTTGACTGAGATTATTATTGCGACCTTTTGGGAAGCTCGCAAGGCGGCAAAGTGGAAAAATTGTACTTAGTTTAAAATACTTGTTTCTTTTTACTATTTACGCTTATGGCCAAATGCTGATATATATTCTAACGGATCATAAGGGAGAGCGGAGAAACTAGGAATATTGAGAACCACAAATTGGAATTTTCACTCTCAAAATATTCAAGTTTCCCAACTCTCACCTTGACGAGCTTGTTTTTGGTCATCCTCTGGTCAGGTGGGTGCCGGAGAAACTTGCATTTACACTATAGGTTTTTTTAAAAATTATTATTATTAAATTACACTTGGATTATCATCTGTGTTAATATGTATTTTGTGTTGTAATGATTCATATTCTTGTTATACTCGTGCAGGGATATTATTAGGAGTTCACAATGTGGGGTAAAAATTCTAGCTAGAATCAAAGAAGTGTAACGTATTTAGGTTCTAAGAAATTTGTAAAGCAGAAGAGACGGAGAATTGAGAAACACGCGCCAGATACATATATCCGCGTGCACTTACAATATTGGTGCGCGGGTCCCCAAAAACTAGAGGGTAGGGAGGAAATCGCGAAACGGTATCCCCTCTACGCTTCAACCGAACGGAGTGGGGTCTTTCCGCGAGGAAAT
>JAAAKG020029726.1:0-19690 GCA_010014905.2 Druon quercuslanigerum
TTCACACATTCTAACCATTCTTTCCGCGGTCTGCCTCTGGGCACGCTGCCATTTACTTTACCTTGATATACTTGTTTTCTATAAGCTATTAAGTTTCCAGAAGTTTGAACTATGTCAATTATAAAGACTACATTGTAAATGTATATTAATGTATCAGGCAGATGTACACCCGAGAGCATTAATTTGTCCTTGACGTCACACACTGTGACATCAGCCAAAAGTCGACGCATTTTCGCGGGCTCTAGTCGATGTCAAGTAGACGACGATTCAAACAATGTTGCAGGTATATTTCCGTAGAAATTTCTCGAGAAATTCATAGGATGGAGAGAGATACATAAATAGTCGAAATTCTCTATCAGATCTACGATTTGAATTTAGTACTTGCATTCATATGAGGTGTCAGAAAAAATTATTCTACTATACTTTTTATTTACGAAATGCTTCTTTCTTCAGAGAATCGAGATGCAGTGGAATTATCTTTATTGCCAACGATGATAACACTTACGCAGATGCATTATGGCAAGAAACAACAAAACGCGATTGCGGGGGAATCTGTTACAGTGGGCCAGAAAATAAAAACAAATTTCTTGAGAAATATAATTTGTAACTTAATGTTATAAAAATATTTTACTTAATACCTGATATTAACTGTTTTGTAGCATGCCTCAGGAATAGATCAAGTTTCAAACAACAAGCGGGATAAACTTTATGAATAAGGACTTCGATTGCAGCCTGTCATTGTATTTGTGAGGCCAATTAAAAATTGGAATCGGTATATATTGTACATGAAAAAATAACTAATAAAGAAAATAATAAATATATGATAATAAATCGTTCTTATTTTACTTTATATTCAAACCACATAATATAATAATAAACACTCCTGTATAAAAAACAAGAATCCAATGACCAAATTTAGACCGCAACGAACTAACAAATAATCTCCAATTGTAATCTGAAAAAAAATTTGGTTAAAAACAAAAATATGAGACAAAAATAAAAAAGAAGAAAGAAAAGTGAGAAACCTACTAATCTCACCTCCTTCCTTCTCTTTTGCCTTCTTTCGTCTTATTTATTTTTATTTTTATCAAATTACAATCAGAGAACATTAAAAATAAATATTAATATAATTTTATTTTGGTAATATAATTCTTATTTTTATTTTGAATGTTCTTTTCTGTGATTTGATAATAATAAAAATAAAAAAGACGAAAGAAGGAAAAGAAAAGGAGGGGGATATGGTTGGTTACCTTCTCATTTTGCTTTCCTCTTTTTTATTTTTGCCTGAAATTTTTGTTTTTAATAAAATTCTTTTCAGATTACAATTAGAGCATTTTTTGTTTTTTCGTTGAATTCTTGTTTTTTTACAGGAATTTCATATATTTCATGACTGGGCGTTAAATAAGATTTTTAAATTGGATTTTACTCTAAATTAAATTTATTAAATTTTATTAATATACTAAGCTCCTAGGAAAAAAGAATCCATTTAAAAGATGACTCTGTGAATTGCGTACCTGTCCTGTGCCGATTCAGAAAGTTAAAACTGAATCGGTTTGCCACTATGCGAATCGGTCATTTTCTCAAGCATCTTTTTGAATAAGACCGACTTTTTTGAGGTTAAGCTGTCATATTTCACACGATTTTTAGAAATTTATAAATTATCGAATGATTAAAAGAAATCATGCGCAAGTCTACAATATATCTTTTGCTCGGTTTCTACCCAACCCTGCTACTACTAATCCGATCAACCCAGTCCTCCCATCCTATCAGAAATCTCAAACCAACCTAACCTCAACTTTGAAACAAATCTGTCTCAATCCTCAAAAATATCAGCATCCCCTTTTTAACTTTACAATTCCTCAAACAATCTCTTACATCCAAAACCCTTCTATACACTTCCACAATTCCACGAAGAGTAAACCAACATATTGAAATGGTAGGATGGGAAAAATATTTTGTATATTTGCTAGAAGGAGTAAAGAGAAAAGTTAGGAAGGAAGGAAAATATGGTAGAGAAAGAGATGAGGAAGAGGTCATAGCAAGGGAAGAAATAGTCAAGAGTTAGGAGTAATGAAGGATGGAAAGGCACCTCGTGTAGGTGAGATTCCAAATGAAGTATGGAAATATGGAGGGACAGAACTAAAGGAGTGGGCATGGATAATGTGTAATGGATTATGGAGAGGTGAGTGGTAGCCACAGTTATGGAAAGAAGGAGTAGTGATACAAATAGTAAAGAAAGAAAAAAGAGAGGATGTTAAAAATTATAGGGGTGTGACGCTGATACCAACACTGTATGAAGTATATGTAACTGTTTTGTCGGAGAGATAGAAGAAAGAAGACGAGGAAAAAAAGATAGAGCCACCGAGTCAGACAGGGTTTAGAAAAGGAATGGGGGTGATGGACAACATATATGTTTTGACCTATCTAGTAAATAAGAGGATTCGAATGGAAAAAGGGGCAATGATAGCAATGGTCATGGATGTAAAGGCAGCGTTTGACTCATTATCGGAAATTTTTAGAGACAAAATGCAGAGTAAAGGTAGAAGATCATGTAGGAGATAGTTTCTGGTTGGTGAGAGGAGTGAGGCAAGTATGTCCTCTGAGCCAACTTTTATTTAATATATAAATATAAGACTTGGAAGAAGACATGAGGAGAAAAGGTTGCGAGGAGTTATGATAAGGGAAAGAGAAGATATATAAACTGACAATACGCAGACGACATAGTGTTGACGGCAGTGATTGAAAAGAGATGGCGGGCCCTAATTACAGGATTAGAGAAATACTTAGATGGGAAAGAGCTGAATTTAAATGTGGAAAATACAAAGATAATAAAGTTTAGAAAAGGAGGAGGGAGACAGAAAGAATGGAAAGGAAGATTGAAGGGAACAAAGATAGAAGACGTTAATGAGTTTACATATTTGGGATAAATTTTGCCAGAGAATGGAGATCATGGAGCTCATATCAGAGAAATGATAAAAAAAGCAGCAGGGGTAATAGAACAGATATGGGGAATAGGAACAAGAAGGTTAAAAAGATTTTTGATAAGAAGAATGTGGTTATTTAATACGCTTATATGGCCGGTATTAAGTTATGGGGCAGAGATATGGGGATGGAAAGAGAGGAAAGATATTGAGAGTTTACAAGAAAGATATATAAGGTGGACATTAGGGGTAGATTGGAGGAAGCCAGGATATATGGTGAGAGAAGAAACGCTAAGTATTAGAGTGGAAAAGAGGTCATGGAAATTTGGGACGTAGCTGTGGGAGGGAAAGGGAGGGGAGTTGGCAAGAAAGTGTTTGATAGAGGTAGAAAAGAGGAGAGAGAGGGCAATAGAATTACCGAGATAAGAAGAAGAATGGAGGGAGTTCTTGAATGCTAGAGACATAGAAGACGGGACTGGAGTATACTATGAAGAATTGGAAAAAAGACAGGGAAAGACAATTAATAGAAAGATGGGGGATGATTGATGAATCAAAATACAATAAATGTTATAAGATAATACAAAAGAAAGGTTTATCAAAGTATTAAGAAAAGGAATGGGGAGAGAGAAGGTGGACCAGAATATTACGATTTATATTGAGAAACGAGGTAGGAGAGGGCAGTTATTGGGAGAAGGAAGAAAACAGAAAGTGTCGAATATGTGCATGAGAGGAGGAAACGTGGGAGCACGTATGGGAAGGACAAAAATAATGAAAGAATAGGGAAACGGATGTCGCCTAGATTAGAAGCGTGAAGATTTTAAGTAAAGGATATGTAATAGCATAAGCAGACTAAGATACGTTTGTGTTCTCATTCTCTCTCTCTCTCTCTCTCTCTCTCTCTCTCTCGCTTGCACTTTCACTCTCGCTTACGACCGCTCGCTTGCTCAATCATAAGCTAAAAAGTCCTAAATTGCGCTATCACAGGAAATAGAGATAAGACTTTATGTACATAGCTGTAAATACTTGTAAATATTAAGGTTAAAATATTTTGTTAGGTTAATATGTAAGCGGGAATATTGTAAGGAATGGAAGTCATGTAAACCCTGAGGGGACACATTATGCATAAAGAACAGCACTTGGAGATGGTTACTTAAAAAATCCTGAAACACGTAAAATAAAATATTCTATATTTTAAACGAAAAAGCCTTTCATATATTTTTTCTGTAAGTTATACTCTGATTTTCATGATAAAAATAATAATAAAAAATTTAGTTTTTAAAAATATAATACAAGGTTTGCAGCCCCCTTGGATCATAAATATACTTACTATTTTAGGCTTTTATGACAAATATATTAAACTTAGTTTTATTTAACAATATCAATTAGATTCTGAGATATATGGGGAAAAATGTATAAAATATACATGAAAAATATAAAAAGAAAATACGTGTATTTTATTTTTTCACGTACTACAACATATTCAAAAATCATCAAAATCTGTGAGGTCAGGTTGGGGGGAGGGGGGGGGCGTCTCCTTGTTAGAAAATTTTTGTAGGGGAGAGACGCCGCTGTGGAGACTTGCTGCAGTTTTGCCATCTTTAGAATTAATTTGAAAAATTTCTTCAGCGAGAGATACCGCCTTCTTTGGAACTACTTAGATACTTTTCTTCAGGGAGAGATGCCGCTGAGGAGTCTGGTTGCAGCCTTGCCACCCTTGGAACTGCTTCGAAAATTTTCTTGGGTGAGAGGTGCTGCTCAGGATTGTTTCTAAGTAATTTTGGAGATGGCAAAATAGTGGTAAGTCTCCACAGCGGCATCCCTCCCATAGAAAAATGTTCTAACAAGGAGATCTCCCCCCAAACTGACCTCATCGACTTTGATAAATTTTGGACATGCTGTAGTACGTGAGAAAATAAGAGACATGTATTTTGTTTTTATATTCCGACATCCATTTTTAAAGGGTAGAAACTACCTCTTCGGTTTAACTTTAAAAATATTTTTTTTAATACAGGTAGGCATCTAATTGAAACATGTTAATAAAATGAACTTGCAGAATTTTTCAAATAACCTCTTTCAAGTACTGTTAAGTACCTATTAAAGTGATGGACCATATGTAAGCCTTCTTGGAAGCAAGAGCGTTGGAGGCAAGATAAGTGACCTTAGGACGGAAGAAAAAGTTTATCTTGTCGAGTGCTTCTCTTCTATACTGTGTTCCCCGCGACAAGACCTCACAGACGCGCATGTGGGATGTCGTTTCTTGGTGTAGCAGATCCCTTACCCTGTTTTTCACTCGTAGTTTATTAATTCCTCTTTTAACTTGCTCCTTGGCCACAATTTTATATTTATTACTTTACTTGGGTTTATTTTTTAAATAGTTCGAATGATTTTTACAAGATGTTAGCCATATAAGAAAAGGACCTCACTGTGAGTAGGTCTCGAGTTGCAGGGGTATAGGTAGCCACTTGAGTTTTTCACTCACTCACTCTTTTCGTAATTCAAAAGTTAAAAATTAATAATTCTGCAGTCTCCGGCTTGAAAGTATTATATTCATAATTTGTGAATTACTCCGATTCCAACGATATGTAATTTTTCCATGAAGTTTGAAAATTGGGGAAGTAAGCAAAATCAAATTGAATACTGATACTTTTACCTGCCCATGTACAAAAGAACCCTGCTGGAGTAAGTTCACCCAAACTGAGATCGGTAAACGAACAGAAATGTACTAGAAAACATAAAGCCCACTGTCCGCCTGTGTCGTAAATCAATCTTTGAATTTTTTTTTATAAATTCGAAGAGCTTCACTCCAGATTGGCTCAAAAATCTCAAGAAGTCCAGCCTTCTTGAAAAATTGAAAAATGGGCTGCTCGAAGAAACCCAAAATTGGTTGTTCTGTAGGGTCTTCTATCAGGGAACAGAGTATAGAGAAAACGTGTATAGTGCTGCTTATAGGGGATTTCGCGCAAAGTATCAAACGCATTCAGTTTCGAGCGAAGACACACTTAAAAGGTGAAAAATTATTATGCACGTATTTACGACAATATTCCATACAAAATAATTATTGGAAAATAAAAAATAAAAATATTTGGTCTTCATTCAGGCTTAGATAAAGATTAATTTAAGACAATTTAAAGTTATGCTGTATGTCTAGCTTGTGAAGCTGAACCAGACTATTTTGAATATCTTAAGACGAATATCTTCAACTTAAAGGCAAAAGTTTATGATTTGAAACAAGGTTATTTGATTTCGAAAGGACCTGAGAGATTTATAACTCGAATGCAAGCCAAAAGTCTCCCAATGCCTCCAACGATAAGTTTGTCTGCAAATAATCATGTTCTTTGGAATGAAAATATAAAAATGTTGAATTTTTAATTTAAAAATTAGTTATTACTAAACTACAAGTCCTATCGGTTGTAAAATGTTAATACGCAGCAGATTTCTACTGTCTTGTCTTGGCACCGCTACAGTTATAAATGCTAGACAATTCTGTATATCTTAAATGTTTAGCTGATGAGGCGGAAGCAGACATCATCTTTCTAAAGACATATTGAAAAGATTCAAGACAAAATATTTTTAGCCAGGTGATTGTCTGAAACCATATCAGAAAAAAAGCTTGAAGGAAATATATTTTAAAGGTATTTTGCAATAATAGGTCCACAAGCAATGACTTCTGTCAAATTAAATTTTAATGTTTTGGCAATATGGTCTGTTATTTTCATTTATTGTTTTGACGCAATCCTATAGATATCATGAATTTTCTTATAAAGTAGCTTAGCCTTCCTCGCCTCGCCTAGCTTCATACTCTTTGCCTTGCATTATTAACCTCTTCATCCGCGGCTAATGCCTAATACTTATCTACTATTTACAATATTGTTTTGCTTGGCTTGTACTTTTGAGAAGCTTTCGCTAAGGTATGTGACTCCTTAGTATATTGCTAGAGCTTTAACCCTTCGTCGGTAATCCATGACGAATTCATCAATGTTTTGTTTCCCACTTTCTTGTATCTCGGAAGAGAGAAGTCGGTGGGCTTACGAATCCCCTTTTAAAAAACGTACTGGTACTGTATTTATATAAACTAACATGCGTCAGTATTCATTGATATCTCGCCGATTAACAGTAGGTGAAAGTTTGGTCGATGACGAATTCGTCATAGATGCCCGCCGGCGTAACAGTTTATGATATTTGAGGAAAGTGAAATTATGCAAATTGAATTGAATTGTATTCTGCCTCGGCACTCTTCTTTAGGACCTGAAAAGAAAGAACGAGTTCGTAAACCAGCTATATTCGATAAAAATTCAAAAAGTGAGGGCATTTTAAAAATATTTGAGACTTTTTTTTAAGATTTAAAAATTCTATATACAGCTATTTATAGAAGGATCCGAGAAGTTTTCTTCAAACACACGTCTAGCTCAAACCTAGGCGCGAGAGGCTTAGAAAATTATTAAAAATTCGCTAGCTTTGTAAACCTAGGTGTATACCACTTTGAAAATTTTTCATGCTTCCCTTATTGTCATAGCGTATGGACAAAAGAAGACTGTCTGGCCACCCTACTGGGTAACCTCAGTATGGGGCTGATTAGCCTCACGTGCCTGTTGACTCGTTCGGGGCGTAGCGACCCCGCTTTAGCTGAGCGAAAAGCGGTCAAAATCCGTACTCTCCCTATCACAGAACATCAGTGACTAAGTATTCTGCTTTCCGTTTATAACGGTTAAGGATTTAAGGTAAAGCGGGCGTTTCGGGCTAACACCTCAACTCGCCTTTAATACTAAAGGTCCCATAAATCATAAACAGCCTCGGCTGAAAAAAAAAACAATTTTACCTCATAACTTTCTTCGATAAAATGAAATATATCAGAGTTATAGCATTTTCAAAATCCAATAAAACAAACCAACATGAACATTTTAAGCCAAAAAACGCATGATATGAAAAAAGGCAAGAAAAGAAAAACATTGATTTTTGAAAGCCCAACATCCAAAAAATAATGAAAAATCAAAAATTTGATTTTTCGGTCTAACTATGCAAAATACGAAAAAAATGAATAAATTAAAATTGTTTGTCCTATAAATATCTACAAATTTCTCATTAATCAGATTTCGATTAGACGTATATTTTTTATTTTTAGTCGTAAAAAATAACATCAAAAATAAAAACATTAAACTTTCGGACAAACCACACAAGCTATCAAAAAATAGACAAAAGTGGCTCTTGCCAAAAATAGCGAAAACTCATTCAAATCTTTTATGAATAATATTTGATAGGACACGTAGTTTCCGTTTTATTGGTAAACAATAACATTCAAAATATAAAAATTGTTATTAATCATTTTTAGGTAGGATGATTAGATATTCTTTCAATCGTAAAAAAATAATATTGAAAATTGTAAAAATAAATTTGAGGAAAAACGACACAAGAGACGAACAAAATTAAAAGACAAAAGTTGTTTAACCAAAAAATATCTACAAGTTATGGAAAATCGAGAAAATTTGCAATAAAATGTTAAATAATAATTTTTATTTAAATAGAATGCTCATTTTTTAATGATAAAAATAATACAGTAACAATACTGATATTAAAGAAGAATAAAAAAAGAAATAAAAATAAGATTTGTACATTATTTTTAAATATCTAAATAAGTACTGCCAGCCCGAGGTACAGAAATAAATATAATATACATTTTATATAATACAGTTGAACATAGTGTTGAAAAGTTCGTATTTTCGACCAAATCAAGTGCGAAGCATCAGATACGCGATTAGAATGTGCCCGGGCAGCGGGCAGATTTTTTCTATAATTTTGTATACATTGTTCCATTGTTTTAAAATTTTTTCTATTGTATAAATAAATATTTTTGGAATAAAAGGACTATTTTCTTATCAATAATCAATTTTAATCCCAAATATCTTTTTTTCAAATTACATCATTTTGAGGTGATAAAATAAATATGGTTTTTGATACCTTTGAACTTATTTCATAAACTTTTTCGCAAGTTTCTGACACCTCTACATAGTTGTAATAACGTTAATGACGATAATGTCTTAGATGTCCGACCGTGTGCAGGAAAAAATGGATGCCTGACGAAGGGTTAATAAAGTAGTAATTCTTGGGTATTGATTCTACACACTTCCTTTTTCTTTCTAAAGTATAATAATCGCCTTAAAAAATTCTCAATCCTAATTGATTCTAGAGAAGAGAGTTACAGTAACGTACAATATTCTTCACACATTCTCGAAAGGTGTATTCTATTTTTAAGTACTCCCTGGAATATTTTAAGTGATGAAATGTAGCATTTTACCTCGTTTAAAGAACAGATAGGTTGTAAGGCCAGAAATTTTGCGGAAGGCAATGTCATTATTTACACTAATAATTAAGCCACTCGTGAACTCTGATGTCATTATCTATTCTACAAGCCACCTCTTGAGCTTATATGCATCCATTGCTTTTTCGGCACATAAAATTAATCTTTTATTTATATGCAACCTGAAACAAACATAATCATATAATACGTTACTTAAAAAGATAAGTCAAGAAAATGTGGCCTATTCCTACGTTTTTATGCTTCCGTTGTAGTCACATTGGTGCCTTTCGCCTCCCACGACACATTGGAAAGAAAGTATCGATGTGGAAAAAAGTATTTATGTGTTCAGTCACAGGGATAATTTTTCACCCCGTACGAGAGAAGTACTTTGATAAGGTCCACAACTCTTATTAGAAATATTTTTTGAAATTTGCAATCGTTGTTGACATAAAATTTTCGCTAATTTGCACTATAATTTTCATAATCATCTCATCAAAATAATGAGTATAAAAGAGTTTCAAATAATTTAGAGGTAAACCCTGTTCGGAAGTTCCCCCAACATTTCTATACATTTTAAGGGATTACAGCAGAATGCGAAGCTTTTTATTACATTTGAATGAATTTCTGAATTTTCAAGGGAGTCGGAGCCTTTGAAGTATTTTTAAAAAATTCAAGAAATTTTAAGCAATCTCAAAGATTTCTAGAGATACTGAGCGGACCAAAAAGAATGAATAAAAATCCAAAGAATATAATATTTTAAAAGAATTTTAGAGGCAGAACTCAGAAAACTAAGCAACAGCTACTAAAAATTTAGAACACGATTTCTCAACAAACAAAATTTATATTTCAAATAATTGTTATAGTATCTTTATTTTTTTAAAATTATTAATACACAATTCGCACTCACGATCACTTACTCATATAATGTGGATTCAAACCGTCCTAAGCAATCTAAACTCATGAATTCTATCTCGCGCACTAATCAGCTTCGATATCAAACTAGTTAGATCTTCTTTACAAAAATATGGCCGAACATTAGCCGAAACCATCATCAAACTAAAAGTTTTTAAACTCAATGTTTCTTTAAAGAAAGCATTTTTAAATTTCGGATAAAAAATAGGTTGGTCGAATAAAAAAAAAACTCAAAAACATTTTTGATTTTGAAAAAAAGGGGTTAAATTTTTAATTTTTGAAAAAGTAGTCATAACCATTCGATAGACCATGAAAAAATCTATAAAAAAGAATTTGGACCATAAGTTGCTTAATTGATACGAAAGCAGTTTATTACATTCCAAATAGGCACTACCAGCGAAAAATCCGAAAATTCCCCTTCCCCACCTCGTTCAATTTTTAAAAAATCGAAAAAACTTTTTTCTGTAAAGTACTAGGGGGTGGGGCTACACTTTTCCCAAGTTTGAATTTGATCAGCGAAAGTCATTTTTCAGCGTGAGTAAACTTGAGAAATAATGCCCCATATTAAGAACACGGTTTATTTAAACTCTTCGCTGGGTAGCAACTAGATTGCGCGAGTGATTACAGTTGTTGTCTGCCGGAAGAAGGTACTCTCGTGCAGGTTAGGTTGACCGGAATTTGCGAAACTGGAGACGAAGAATAAGTTGAACCAATAATAAATTAAAATTACTTTAAGGTGTAACAAAAGAAGCATATGAAATCTGAAATTAAAAATGTGTATCATTCATTGAATTAGGTAAAGAAACAGACTGAAATTCAAGCAGTAAAGACCTAAAATCAAGATAGTAAATATCTAAACATCAGGTAGTTACCCGAGTGAAAATAATGCGTCTTGGCTAAGTCTTCATCCAAGACATAGCCAATACAACAAAAGGCTCCCAAGACCTATGAGGGTGGTCACTGGTGATTTTACAAAATATTTATATTATTTATCTTCATGATTTTTATTTTTTATGTATTAACAATTTTGTTTAACTGCAATAATTATGTGCTTTGGATAGCTCATTTAAAAATGTTATCCATTTTTCCTATCGACAACAGTTCACTAGATACATTCAGAAAATCGCAGTTTTAATCTTTTTACAGAAAATTTTATATGCCTGCTATTGTTTAGACTGACATGTTCCGAATTTCAAGCAAATTATTTATTACAAAATTGTAATAAGTCGCTGACCCTGCCGGTGGGGTCCATAGTTGACAGAGGATGGAGTATAATGTACAATAAAATTTACAAAGGAAAAGTTTCGTAGTTTTGACTCTGGAAAATATTAAAGCCCTAAACTAGTAATATTACATACTTTAGAAATAATTCTATTTACTTCTCAAACATAAGCTTCTCGATTTAAGACAAGTCTGCCTAGACAGTTCTCAAGATTTACGATGAAACTTTTTGTCTTAAGACAAGTCCACCTCGACTGTTCTGCAAAACCCATCGCAAAGTTCAGTTATAAATTCAAAAAATATGCTTTCAACTGCTTAGTTTCACCACTGGCTGCTAGCGAGACATAGCCATCTTGGAGACGAACTAAAGACGAGCCAATTCGAACTTAATACGAAATACTTTTACTCGCGAAAGACCTGAAATTAATACGAAGTTTAAAGTCAAAAGGTAGCGTAACTTTAAGATAACCTTAAATTAAGGACTCTCCTGGCTGAAAGTATGGCATGTTTATACTGAAATTATGTATCTGCTCACTTCCACCCCCTTTCGTAACCCGTGAACTCTAACATGAAATCACATTAATTATAAATATAATCACTATGAAATCCTTTTCAATTTTTTATGAAGTTGCAAAAAGAACACGTTCTTTGCATGAAGAATCTCAAAGACTCACTTTTTTATTTATGTGAACACCATTATACAATCATATTTTCGATGACAATCTTAACAAAGAACTTTTAACTGAACCCAATTTAAGATACACATAAAACTCGGGTAGTGTTCGAGGATCTTAGAGTTTTCAGACAAGACGTCACTTGAAATGCGAACCAGATTATAGAGGCTACTTAAGGTTTAGGTTCCGCCGTTTAGACGCCGCCGTTTACGCGCCAGGTTGTTTTGGAGCCTGATATCAAGGCGCGGGACGTTTAGGCTCCAGGAGGTTTTGGCGCTGAAAGTTTAGGCGTGGGACACTAGGGTGCCTAGATGTTTAGACGCCGAACGATTTAATCACTGTATATCACCCTGAGGTATCAAAGGTTGCAAATTAGTTGGCCGTATGTAACATATTATGTATGCTACATGTATAAAAACAATGCAATAATTTCTCCGTTAAAATATTTGGTGGCCCTAAAAAAAGGCCGATTGTTTTTTCAGTGAATGGCGAAGAAAAATTAAATTTAAGCTGGTATACTACATGTATGCTGCATGTTTAAAAAGTAATATAATCATTTCTTCGTTACAATATTAATATTATATTATAAATACTACACAGTTTTGTGTAAGTTTTTTTTAAAGTCAAGGTATCTTTTATTAATCTGGTCTGGTGATGCAAATGTTTCATATTGCGGGTAATATAAAAGCAATCAGCTTGAGAACAATCATAGAAAATCGTTCAAAAATATATTTGCCTATGGTAATGAGGAAAAGAATCTAAAAACACTTGCTGGCTACGGTCGCCGTGGGGAGGAGTAACCCAGAGCTCGGGTTCCATGTTGTCATTCAGTTTTACTACGACAGCGCTTAAAAATTAGTGTCTTTCTTTTTATTTTCTAAACGTCGTGAAACTGCAGAACGTCTGAGAATGTTCTGTCAGTTTTCTTTGTGATTTTAAACAGTTAAAAAAGGTTATCACCAAGGTCAAAACAAAAGTCATATTAATCACATACATATTCAGCCTTAGCGACTTCAAAAATCCCTTGAGTAATGTCTTTCGTTAACACTCAAAATTGCCCTCACTTAGCCCACCTTAGTGGTCGTGACCTTCAAACGGTCGTCAGGTCAGAGTCAAGGTCAAATTTTCGACTCTACTCAACGCGTGATGCTTACATAAGTTTGTCCGTCATGGAATATTTTTCGATATTGCTGTTTTTTTTGTCGAGGGATGGCCCCAAAGGAATAACCCCTAATCGGAAGCGCAACAACCATGTTGAATGCTGAATGACACCTAGGTGACGTGTCTTAAACAATGACAATGATGGAATGCTACGATGCCAGAATTATCCCTGTCCGAGGAGGCCTTACGGGGCGTATACACACTCTGTGCTGCTATAAACAGTCAGAACTTTAGCGCGTTTCGGGTCAGTCATAGAACAAGCTACAGGCGAGGATGAGGAGATGACATTGAGACCAACCGCGAAAAGCAGGCACCTTCTGAGAGATTATAGTGATTTCATGACAAGGAGAAACATTGCAATCCACGTTCCTCCTGAGCCCCAAGATCTGGCTAAAATGGAAGCCTTCCTTTACAGGAGTGTTTCAGGATGCACTATACTCCTACTGAAAAAGCATCTTTTTCAACCCAGATAATTACAGGTCAATAATTTCTGTGAATGCACCGTATAAGACCTTCACAGCTGTCCTAAACAACAGGATTGTTTAAAGAATAAAGCCTGCATAGAGAGAGATTTATGAACAACGTGAATTGAAAAATAATATAGACATGTGCCGAGATATATATATATATTATCTACTCTGTGCCTTGTAGAAAGCTTTTTCTAGGTAAAAAGATGCAGAGAAAACTTTTTTTCCCCCTCTCAAACTTTTTTCTGTGATTTGCCTGAAGCTAAATATATGGTCCGAACATGACCTTCTTCTGCTATTTCCATTACCCTGCGAGTAAGTATTTTTGAGTATATTTTACGTACGGTACTCAATAAACTAATCCCTCTGTAATTATTGCAGTCGCTTTTATCTCCCTTTCTTTTGTATATTGGTACGATTATCGTTTTTTTTTCAGTTATCTGGGACTTCTCCTATTTCGACGCATAGATTTATCAGTTCGCACAGTCTCTGTGGTATGTACGCGCGAGCGTATTTAAGCCATTTAGCGTTGATACTGCCTTCCCCGGAAACTTTACCGTTTTTCAAGTTCTTGATTATATCCCTAACCTCAGTGACACAGACTTTCTCAATCAAGTTTTCTAACGCATTGTGTTTTAAATCGCATTTGTGATTTTCTATATCTTCATCTCCGAATGGCCCCCTAAAATGATCTCTCAAAGCGTCTCTAACCCCGCCTGCTTCATACTGAATTTCCCCTTTGCCATTTCTCATGTGGACAAATTCTGTACTATTATTTCCCTTCATTGCTGTATAAAGTAGTTTCTTGCTTCCTTCAAAGTCGTTCTGTATTTTCTTTTCTTTTTCCGTTCTAACTTTATTTTTTACTTTCTTCAATTAATCGCTTGAGTATCCTCTTTTTGTGTCTGTAATTATTTATACGTTTATTTCTTTCCTCATTGCTAAGACCTGTCATGTTCAAAGTTCTCTTGTACGCTTCTTTCTTTCTTTTTTGGGCAGTCTTAATTTCATTATTCCACCATGCATCAACAGACATTCTTCCTACGATCGCAGTACACTTCATATATTAGATATATGGGGTTGACACCCCTAATACACACCCACGGTTATCTAAAAACTACCCTTAAACCCAAAAATGTCAATTCTTCATGAAATCGACCTTTTAAACACTGTATTCTGCTCTTTTCTCATACTTAAAATTATTAATATTGGTCTATCGGAATGTTTATTATCATTGGTTAATTATTTTTTAATTATTTAAACAAATGGAATTTTATTTTTAGAATTTTTATCATAGAATTTTAATTATTATTGGTCTAGTGGAAAAACTATTAACATTAGTTCATTAATGTTCAATTATTCAAGCAAATGGAATTCGTTTAAATAATTTTGTTTTAGATTTTTTTCAAATAATAATTATCAATGTTCGTTCATTAATTCTTAATTACGTAAAAAAATTATTAGTTAAATAGTATTATTAGTTGAAAATAAATTCATGTCACTTAATGAAAATAAACTGCCAGTTCAAAGAATTTTGCAAAAAAAAAGCATTATTTACACAAATAGGATTCGTTTAAATAATTAAAAATTTATTAACCAATGATGGTAAGTATTCCACTAGATCAATAGTAATAATTTTTATTTTAAAGAAATCAAGAAAATAAAATTAATCAGAAAATGTTGATAAATATTTCACTAAAAAAATAATAATTGGTAATAAAAAAAATTTAACAAATTTCATTTGTTTCAATAATTGAAAATTATGAACTAATGTTAATAAATATTCCACTAGACCAACAGTAATAATTTTTAAGGAAAACACGAATTTTCGAAACAAATCTATTTTAAAAATTCGATTTGCGCAAACAATTAACAAAAAATAAACCAATGTTAATAAATATTCAACTAGACTATTTGCAATAATTTTTAGGAAAAAAAAACGAATTTTCGAAAAAATATTATATATAATATTAAATAAATAATTAAATATTATTACATAACATATTCAGGTTCTCGTGGGGGTGTGTTAGGCGTGTCGAACCCATGTGTCTCATACATTAAATTCTTCGTTAGATAATTGTCTACAGACCCCTATACTTTCCCGTCACATTTTTGCAAACCCTACAAAACTATTCTAATAACTAAAAAAAGTGATTTTTCCCCATGCACTTTACAAGGGAAACTTCCAGTCAAAACTGGCACCTGTTAAAATTAGACAAAACAATACAAAAATTCGGGAACTTCTTTTTTCAAGTTTGGAATAAAATGGGGGATCGTTGCCCTCTAGCATTCATAACATTTTGCCATGCATTTTTGGATCACCCTAATGACACATTTGCTTTACCAGACGTCTACGATTGTGAGACTCATTCGCATGAATTTTCGTGTTTTCAAAATAAAAAAAAAATCTTTTTGAATACTATGCCCAGTGAGCATTTTCTTTTTTTTACGAATTTTCTATATGTCTAGCATGAGTTCTTTAACGTGTAATCCTAAAGGACGTTCAGGTTGACCGATATAAACCGCATTACAATTTTGTCCTTTGCACCAAATGCTATAAACAATATTTACATTACGCAATTTATTTAATATATCTTTAGAAGTCTCAAAACTGATTATTGCTCGATGGAGTAATGCACTTTCCTCACTTCTGATATTAAAATTGAGGCCAAGGGTTTTGGCCGTTTGCTCCGCGGCTTTGTGAAGGATACCTGCATTGTCAATGATCTCGTCGTTCCTGATTCAGAAGTTCTCATTGAGAGTATCCTCCACCAATCGCAAGTTATCTTGATGTAATTGTTTATTGGGAAGGAGAATGGCTCTGTCGACCATAGTGAAAACCAGGCTTTTTTGTGGATGGTCAGAGATGAAACGGCATTGTCTATTCTGTTCGTTCTCTAATGTGAATTTAATTTCAAAATAGTTCAAACTGAAAACTTCTAGAAAGTTTTATACTTCGTTTTCTGGGAGAACCACTAATATTTCATCGACATGATGTTAATATAAAGGTACTTGGAAACCTATTTTCGGAAAAAAAGTCGTTCCAGATCTCCATAACTATGTAGAGTACAACCCGAGAAACAGGAGATCCCATTGGTAGATCTTGTCTGTCGAGCTTGGCTACAATGACCGGAGGGTTGTAAGAATTAGACGCTAAAGGTCCTTTAATAATGTTATGCAGGTTTATGTCGTCCTTGCAAAGATCAAAGACAAGAGCCCTAGTGACAGATTCAATGTTGAATATTTGATTTTAATTGGGAGTCCACCAATTTCCACCGCAGTATGCAATGCCTCATGCTCGTTGACACTTAGCGCGTGATCAAGAGAAACCACGTCAGCTTTTAAATCCTTATCTTACTTATTGACGAGTTCGATGTTTTTCTTTTGCACTTTGGAGCCAGATTCCAGTAAGTCTACATGTCTCATGCTGTTTATTATTTCATTTTTGACCTCCAAAATGGTGAAATTTAACTGGTCATTAAACTCTTTTTGTCGCGCTTCAAATTTGCTGATTCTTGCTAAAATCTCATGTGACTGCGCAAACGCTTCCATTTGGCTGTCGGATAGCACTTTGCGCAAGAGTTCGGCTAGGCCAGGGGGTAGAATGTCAGCATTTTCCGAGGCAGCAACGGAGGAGGGAATTAGAAGTACAATATCTGTACCACCATCATCCTACAGAGAAGTGGTCTCAGGTTTCGCACTTGAATTGCCGGAGACAACCGCAAAGGTGGTACTAGTGGGCAATGGAGAACATTCCTTGCAAGCATCGTTATGATATATTGCATGTCGATCAATTTGGACAAAATAGAAATTTGCTTGAAACATAATTAGATGGAATAGCAAGTCTCAACGAATTTGTCCAAAAATTTAATTAAAAATTTTATTTTTTTATTTTTCGTGTGGCTGAAACCAGAACCATTATTTAAAAAATACTGATTAAAGAACTTGGTATTTCTTATTGACCCATAAGAACGTTTGTGAAAGCGCGTTCTAATCTTGTCAGTATCTCAAAAGTTATACAGTATGAATACAGACGGCAACAACGACGACAGGAAGATAGACAGAATTGTAAAAACTATTTTTTTTCGGATTCGGTGGGTTCCGAAACATGTAGATGTGGAGATTTAAAGAAATCCTCGATAGTCACGTAAAACTAATACCTTCTTATTATGGTGAGTGTAGAACTGAGTGATCGTTCGTTTCGTTGCAAGGAGTGCCGTCTTCAAGGTTTTAATTTGATCTGACAAGGCCCTTTCAAATAATTTTTATTTCATTAAATGTGTTTGATTCTTGGAATTAATCAAGAAGCATTTGGCTCAATTAATTTTTCTATGATTTAATAATAAAAAATAATTGAAAAATAAACATTGAAAATGTCTACCTATGAAAAAATGTTTAGGTGAATAAAATTTTTTTTTTGCTTAAAAATGTATTTAAATGTAATATAATTTAATTTAATTTAACATGTTATTAAATTAATAATAACAAATGAACATTTATTTCAACGAACTAATTATTTTGTAAAATGAAACATTCATTCGATTTTTTGTAAGAAAAGTTTTCTCAATGCAGAATATGAAGGAGAACATATGAAACAAATATTTCTTACGTTTAAAGAAATATTTCACTAAGATAAATGAATATCTATTCAACTGAAATTAATACATATTATATTAATGACTTTTAGCATAATCAGACCAAACAGTGTAACAATTTCCACCAAACTATTTCGAAATCTATACCTACCATTAATAGCAATGCTTGTTGCTCATAAACCTTCCTGCTTTATTTATATAACAATTGATATAATTGAAACCCTCAATGAGCATGTCTAATTTTTTTTGAAATTTTTTTATTAAACCATTACATTAAATCTATGTAACGTTTACACAATCAAAAAATGGTTTTTTATTGTTTTAAGAGAGTTAAGAATGTCATACCATCGCATTATTTTATGAAATTTTCCTGTTTTTCACTTTATATACAGTCCTGAATCATTTTTTCTACCAAGCGATGAGTTTTCCGCTATTGAATTCGGGAATATCCCGAGGATTGGAATTAGTAAAGAATTCTAGTCACGCCTACTCCGAAAGTGAAACGGCTTTATGGTGTAATAACATCATTAAGCCGTTTCTCTTTCGGGGTAGACGTGACGCACTCGATTGGGAAGGGAGTAATATAAGGAAGACTTTATAGAATTTTTAGATTGATCTGGAATTCTCGTGTTATTTATTTAAATAACACGATCACTCCAAAACACTGCTCCGACCCAGGATGCTGATCAATCTCTCTAGCAATCACCCCAAGTGAAGATCCTCACAAAGTCGTTATGTGAGATTCCCCACTTGTGTCCATTAGTATCCAAGGTCTTTGTTTCAGGCGTCATTCACTCTACTGACACTCTTCTTATTAACTATTTTCCGCCATACTTTTCTGCCCTGGCATACTTCTCTAGCTTCTTTAACGTCCATGCATTTTTTATGCAGGTTCTCTTATTTCTATAGCTTCTTATGTCCCTTCTAGCTAGGGTCTCATTTACACATTGTAACCATTCCTTCCGCGGTCTGCCTCTGGGCACGCTGCCATTTATTTTACCTTGATATACTTGTTTCGTTAGTCGTCAATCCTTCATTCTCTCAACATGCCCAAACCGTTTTCCCGAATTTCATGCATCTTTTTCTTGATATGTCCATGTCTCGCTGCCGTATAGTACAGTTGGTACAAATATGGAATTATGTATTCCCATTTTAGCCTTATTTGATATATTTTTACTTCTTATAAGGGGGCCTGTTCTACCAATAACCTCCTCACCTTCGTTTATGCGTCCATCTAATTCCTCATCTATCTTACCATTCCTGGTAATTAAGCTACCAAGTTATACGAATTTATCAACTTGCTCAATTCTCTCATCATTCAATACAATGTTGCATATTGTTTTCTCACTCTTGTCTTCGAAAACCATAGCTTTTGTTTTATTTACGTTAATTTTGAGGCCCATTCTCTTCATGCTTGCATTCAATTTATTCAACATTCTTTGCAAAT